>JAOYMZ010039497.1:0-15392 GCA_025802335.1 Pinguicula primuliflora | reverse complement strand
AAATTAAATTAAAATAAAAAAATATAAAATAATAAAAAATAATAATAAAAAGCTCGTGAGCTCGGCTCGTGAGCTCGGCTCGTGAGCTCGGCTCGTGAGCTCGGCTCGTGAGCTCGGCTCGTGAGCTCGGCTCGTGAGCTTGTTCGCGAGCCTATTCATAAACGTGTTCGTGAGCTCGTTCGTGAGCGGCTCGCGAGCCGCTCGCGAATAGGCTCGAACCAAGAGTTCAGCCCGTTAAGCTTAACGAGTTGAGCTCGGCTCGGCTCGTTACGCTCACGAACTGAGCTCGAGCTCGCGAGCCAAGCTCGAGCTCGGTTCCTTTACAGCCCTAGTTCGAATCTTTGTATTTTGTTTGGTCAAGCTTTTCAGGAAACTTCTTGAGAATATGCCAAATACAATACCTTGGAACGCTAAAAAAATGTCACATTACCAACAAACATGATAAATTAATGATACATAAATACTAAAAATACTTTTGGCATGTATCAGGTAGTATAGTAATAAATGCTTTCGTCATTGCGGTATCTTGATCAGTAATGATCATCTTTGGTGACCCTGCAGGCATCGCTCCTAACCATTCCTTAAAAAGCCACTCAAAAGACTCATATTCTCGTCACTTAAGAACGCACACCCAAATAATGTGCTTTGTCAGTAATGATTAACACCAATGATATGAGCAAAGATCAGTGAATATCTATTTGTGTTGAATGTTGTGTCAAACACAACAACATCACTAAAATACTCGTATGCCTATTTCCAAGCCGTAGTTGTCCAAAATAATGTACTAATTTACCATCTTCATCCTGCTTTATTGAAAACCTGAATTCAGAATTCTTTCCAACCTGCTTTTTAAAATACTCTTTCAACATTTAAGCATCTTATCCTTCCAACATATCCCGATCATCCCTCCTTGCATTATACAGATCTCGCGATATGAATCCCACATTTTGCGACCCACCTACTTCTACCTGTAAAACACTCATTTGCTGACTTGTGGGAATGTTTGATAGTTGAAGCTCATCAACAAAACTCTTTTTGACCTTTATTATCTTTCGGTGAGACCTTAATAAGTGAGTCTTTCTCTGTGTTGTGAGTGAATAGTTATGAGAATCGCCAAATATGGTCACAATATATTGCTCATGCTCTCGATCCCAACTAACTACCATTATAGCACCACAATTTTCTCATGTTAATTCCCGTCGATGTTGTCTGCTTTATATTATAAAATCTCTCTTCACTCCTTCCTTACTACAAACAAACTTTCTCCAAGTTATAACATCCTCTCTTTTTTTGCTATCATTTATACGCGTAATAAAACTACAATCCTTAGCATAACTGTTGTAAAAGAGTTGTGCGTCTTCCAAACTTTTAAATGTTTGTTCTACTCTTGGTATAAATGCAGGCCGAACTTGAGGAATAAATGATTGTAGTGGTGTGTTATCCTCATTCTCGACTGGTGCTTCATCCCCATTTGGATTCATATCCGTATACATAGGCATAATATACAAATTGTTAAGAGGAGACAGAATATAAAAGCGATTTTGAAAATGAACATGATATGCAAATATATATGTCATATGAAAATGAACCTGATACATAAATTAAATCAACATGATATGTATAAGAGTATTGCATATCATACATACTGGAAATGGTTTCAATAAAATCTGTAGTTATAGTGCTGGATAACTTCGGGCTTTGAAGGAAAAATTTGGGATCTCACGTACAATTCTGCCAATACAAATAACGCAACATTGGCTTTCTTAAGCTTCTCCTACAGACGAACACCATCGGACTTCAATATAATAACAGGTTAAGGAGTCACAAGCCAAGAGAAGCATAAAAGTTGATTTCATCAATATGCCTTCCCCTACAACTACAAGTATGAATGTAAAATCATACTCACATGAATGAATGTAAAATCAGTCACTCAGGAATTGTATCAACACCTTCAATGCATTACCTTGCATCTAACGAAAGTTTGAGAATCAAATAGATACATTACCTTGTATCTGGACAACTAGATTGCAGGAGTACTGTTCTACAAAAAAATAATCGCGGGTTTTGGCAGATTCCTTTGTTCACGTTTTGCGGGTTTTGGCAGAAGAATCCTTTGTTCTTGATTTAGTTTTGTGTCTTGTTAAAAATGGGTGTTTTTACATGATTCTTAAACCATTGAAATCATGTTGTTTTTGTTTGTAATTTTCGAGTTTTCATTTTTTTTTTAAAATTTAGGTTACTGAAGCGAGTCGACGGATCGAGTTAAGCGGGTCGATGGACTGGATCATAACCCGGTCCGTTGATCTGCACGGCAATACATTTAATGAGACTTTAAATCTAATCCGGATTATAAGGCCTTGTGTCCGGGATATAGTGTCTCACATCTGAAAATTTTCGCTAAATACCAACTATACTTTTTAATTAAACAGTAGTACTGGTTATACATTATTTATATAATATTTTGACACAAGGTAAACAAAATTGCAAACATGTCCATAAAACCAAACCAAACATACTCAGTATATCCCACCTTTAGGCATGGTCTGTGGAGGGTGGGATGTACGCAATCAAACCCCCACCACTGAGGCGGGGAGATTGTTTCCGTAGAGACCACCAGCTCAAAACAATAAAATAAAAAGAAAAAATAAATTAATTAAAAAATAAAAATAAAAAATAAAAAAAAATAAAATAAAAAACAAAACAATAAATAAATAAAAAGAAAAAAAAAAGAAAAAGAAAAAGAAAATAAATAAAATAAAATACACTAAAATAAAATAAAAATAATGATGATAATAATAATAGGGCTAATACTAATAAATCAAATGACGGAAAAACTAAATAACTGTATAATAAAACCCTACGTACGTACCAGAATAAATGAATGCCTGCACAGATAACGAACATACTACCTAACTGCATTCTACTCTTTGTAGATGACATACAATTACATGCACCCTATTCACTAGTATGTCCTACTTATTTCTATCAGTCTAAAGGTCAATAAGCAAACAAATACCCCCTAATTGTCTTATGTGTCCCTAACCAAAATATGACATCTCCAACTCGTCCTATAAGAGGTCATGTCTTCGGAGAGGTTTAATCCTTCTAAATCTAGCCGAATCTGCTCATCCCATGTCCTCTTGGGTCTCCCCCGCCCTCGTCACCCTTCGACTTGTAATCTTTTGACTCTCCTGACAGGCTCGACATGTTCATAAGTGTTATCCAAATTGAAACTGTTGAAGGAAAATTGATGCAGTTGGTTCCGACAACTAACTGGATGCACAACAAAATCAATGGGCTGAAATGCATAAAACTATATAGCATATAAAGTATGGCATAAACTAGTATCGTCCAAGATATCGGGCTACTATTGGAAGCTGCTGCATGGCCGGATTCCAACAGCGGATGGTTTGATTCGGCAGGGCATGACCACAGCAGCACTGCAATGTCCATTATGCCATCTTGAACACGAGACGGCCATACATCTCTTCTTGAATTGCCCGAAAATCGACAAAATTTGGCAGAATTGCTTTGAGTGGCTTGAAATTGAGAATACGATTCCTACAAAAAATTGAGCAGTAGGTATGCTTGCCTGGAAATTCAGAGTTCCCAGTTGCACTTCGTCAACTATGGCAGTTAATCTGGCATATTATAGTGTGGGAGATTTGGCGCCAGCAGAATGATGTGATATACGCACAAGAGAGAACAGATGTGGAGATTGCGAGACAAAGGATATAAATGAAAACATGGCTCATTTTACGGGCCAATATTCAAATTGGATTGCATGTGTGCTTTGGTGAATGGTGCATAAGACCAAGAAATTGCATGTAGTCCAAAAAAGGATATAAACTACTTCTTAGGGATACATGTGACCCGAGACGGCACTTGTCTACACATTGGACAGAGCAAGTATATATATGAGTTGTTGGAGAAGACAAAAATGGTTGGGGCAAAGTCGATGCAGTTACCTTCCTCCACTGATACTCGAGCTAAGGATTTAACAGGATTCCTCTCTCTCCTACTGAGACCACCATATACCAGAGTATAGTGGGAGCTCTTTAGTACTGCACTCTCACTCGACCAGAGATTGCCTTTCAGGTCAACCAGTTGTGCCAGTATCTTCAGCAGCCACTTTTATGTCATTGGCAAGCAGTCAAAAGAGTTCTTCGATATCTCAAAGGGTCCATCGATCATGGTCTTATGTTCACCAAATCAGCCTCACCTGACCTTACACTTGAGGCGTTCTGTGATGCTGACTGGGCAGGAGATAGACAGGATCGTCGCTCTACTTCCGGTTTTGGTGTCTTTTTAGGACCTAACCTGATATCTTGGACTGCCAAGAAGCAGAATGTGGTAGCTCGGTCTAGCACTGAAGCCGAATATCGAGCTCTAGCTCATACTACAGCTGATCTCTATTGGACACGGATGATGCTTAAAGATCTCCATGTTGCTCTATTGCATATTCCTGTGATCTGGTGTGATAACATAGGTGCTATGTCTCTTGCCTCAAACCCTGTGTTTCACGCTCGTACAAAGCATATAGAAGTGGACTATCATTTTATTCGTGAAAAGGTGAAGAACAAAGATATTCAGCTCAAGTACATCCCTACAAAGAATCAAGTTGCTGATATCTTTACTAAAGGACTGGGCACTTCTCGCTTCTTGGATCTAAGAGACAAGCTAACGGTTCAGTCACTACCCGCTAGCTTGAGGGGAGGTGTTAAGGAAATTCCTATGTCAACTATGTCAAGCTAACAGAATCATTCATAGCAGCTCACACATGCCACAAATGTCAAACAGCAGATCCCCACAAATCAGGAAATCAGGAGCACCTCATATTAATATCAAGCCCATGCGTTCATTTATTGTATATAGAACCTATCAATCTTTGTCTATAAAATGCAACTCTATACTTCACTAGGTTGTATCGAATACAATTCATACTTACAAGATCTTGAGCTCTTATTTCAACGACTAAAATATTCTTACTGACCTAGGAATAAAGAGGATACAATATTTATTAAATAATTAAATCCAAAGTTCATTCCACGCATTCAAAACCATCATATTAACCGTCGGATTTCAGTTGGCGTCGTGTGCCGTAGCGATGGCTCCTACTCGACCGTCATATCCGTAACAGTTACGGATCCACGTCTTTACATGAAATGAAAGCTCAAAACTATCGACATCAGCCATGCTGTTCCAGTTTATCTACATCAGCAGTTTTGCAGAATTGTTCCAGCCCTTTGCCAAGTTGTACTGGTTCCAGCTTATAGCAGTTTTATTTATGCATCCGCAGTGTCTCCTTGAGGTTAGCAAACATTTTCTTCCAGCAGACATGAAGCTCCTAATTATGAATGTAGTAGGACTCTAGTCGAAGAACATGAAACCACTTTCCATATCTCTCACGAATTCACTTCCCATATCCCCAAAAATTCATCCAAGTACGGCATAGTGTCTCGGTATTTTATTCGACACCTTTGACAAAGATTAAGATTCAGCGGGATGGATTTCTTCTTTTTCCTTGGTTTCTTTTTTTTAGGTAGATCTAGCTGATGATCTGAGCTCCTGCGTTGTGCTCCACAGGGGAAGAGACCAAAAAAATATGTTGAGATTCCAGTAATACAAAATTAATAATTTAATTATTTATGGCTGGTATGGGATTCCGCGCCCCCCCCCGACACCGGAGTTGGTACAATTTGTCATCCCTAATTGGCTATCAAAAGAGATGGACACGCTTAATGGTGATGGAGGTTCAAAGGCTATTGAAAAAATCCTAATAAATGAGCAAGCTACGGAGGAATTGATTGTGAATAAATCTCAAGGTGATATAAACAAGCGGAGGCTGAAAAAGGCAAGTGATACATTTTTACAGAATGTCGAAGAGGATCTTTAATATATCGGCGCTGCACTGTATACCCTGAATCTGAAAAATCAAATTGGTGTTCGCTACAATACAAGGCCACTCTGCCATATCTTAAAGCTAATTGGAGCCAAATTTAACAGGAGAAGGCAGGCTGAACTGATCAAGCAAAGGAGAAGTGCCAAACGAAGCAGTCTATGCATGTTCTCTCTCTAGCTTTCTCTCTCTTGAAAATTCTCTCCGTACACTCACGATTTTGAATGACCGTAGCTCTCAGTATTGCTGTATTATTACTGTTACATATCCGTTAATCTCTCCTCCGTCGACAACAGGACAACGATGAGCTCGGGTGCAGCGACACCTTCGATGGCGACCACTGCCCAAAACCCTGGTCTTGCCAATCAATTTCCACCGCTTCAAACAAACTCGACATTCAATCCTGTTCTAGTACAAAAAACTTTCGCAACCCTACTCAAACCATCCACCAACTCTGATATTGAAATCAGAATACAAAATTGCCTTGTTCCTTGGTCCTCGAAAGGGGAACCTGCAATCCGTCTCACTTTCGAGGAATCAAAATCTCTAAATGCCCCTTTCTTGGAAGCCCTAATCGCGAAGTTCCTAAAGGCTGATGGACCAAAAAATGGTGCTTCTCCGATTTGATGATGAAGAAGGCAGACACAGAGTGTGGCTTCGGGAGAATTGGACCATCAATGGCTCTTAAATGAAAATCTGCGAATGGACTCCTAATTTTCAAAGCAATTACGACTCCCTCTTCACTCCAGTTTGGATAGCTTTACCAGGTCTTCCAGTGCAATATTTTCGTCCAGATTTACTTTGGGAAATTGAGAGTTATCTAGGAAGACCAGTGATGGTGGACCAATCAACTGCCATCCTTAAAAGGCCTAGTGATGCTCGCACCTATATCGTACTAGATCTACTCAAGCCACTGGCAAAATGCATATGGATAGAGGCTGAGGATAGACCGGGATTCTGGCAAAAAATCATTTATGAATCAGTCCCACAGTACTGTAAACACTGCAGAAAGAAAGGTCACAATGATGAAGGGTGCAAAATTCTTCACCCTCATCTTCAAGCTGAAAAGGAAAACATGGCAGAAGAAAAGAGGCTCAACAGAAACATGGAGATACTACAGTTCATACTGATGCCCGGAAATGGCTGATGGGAAAGAGATCAAACCTTGGTACCTCCAAAAGTGGGAAAGCAAGAACTTGGAGGACAAAGCGACAATCGAACTACAAAAAAGTTGTTAAGCAAAATGATCCTACAGTACCTCACACAGCTCCGGCAGCAATTCCAGCAGATAAGTCCACTAACTCATTTGATGCACTAAGTGATATAGAGCAGACTCAACCAATAAATGCCTCTACCAGTTCTTAGGAATTAAATGCACCTTCTAGCTCTAAGGAATTCAAACCGAGCCAAAAACAGCATTTGGGCCTAACTCAGCAAATATGCCCAAACCTGATTTAAGAGATATACAATTTAGTGCAACGACAAGCGAGAAGAACTCTCTAGATCGAATGCGACCTGCCAAACCGGATACAAGAGACCCGGTGAAACAGAGTCCTTTTTGGTCTAATGATCCGAACGAGATCTATCGAGCTAGACTATTGCGAAAAATTATGGAAAAAGAAGCACGCTAAGGGGAAGAAGGTAGCACTGACTCATTGAATTAATCAGGACTCTAAGGGGAAGAAGGTAGCACTGACCCCTTAGTTGTTTTCGGTTGATTCTATGAAGCCATTAAGCTGACCATTTTCTCTCAACAAGGGATATTGAGTAGGTATTAAGGGAAGAAGGTAGCACTGACTCTTAATATCTAAACCAGGTAGCTTTGGAGCATTAGAACAACAAACTTGCAATCCAATAGCTTGAATTAACTCTAATATGCATAGTAGGAGGAAATCTGAAGCCCAGAGTCATTTCTCTCATTCTGTTTCGATTCATTCAGTCATTTGTGGTTGAAAAGTCACCCCTGGTTCTGCTTATTCCATCATCTTTGATTAACAATCATTAGCATTTAATTTTAGTATTTAGTTAATGAAACCAAACAGGATATTTCCAATCCAATGTTCTGCAGTTTTGTAGTTAAGTCTTAAGCTCATTTCACTATGTTGGAAAGAATGACCTTTACTCATCAAGCAAAGTATTACTTGTGACAGTGTGCACTTGCATCCCACCAGTTTCCTTCTCTGCTGCACATCTTTACAACAGTAGACCTAGCATCTACCTCTTGAATGCTGCTTGAATGATTAACATGCAGTGTCAACGCATTTTGATCTCTCACCTCGAGGGTTGGCCATTATTCATTTTGTAGGGTAGGGACTTGTGAGTTTCTTGCTTTTTTTGTCACAGGCTTGTACAACAAGAAGTTATCAGTTCTTCTTCCATGCAAATGTCAAAATGCTCAACACCTGTTTTAATTCTTATCTTTTTCCGTATAAGCTCAGAGTAGGTTGATAACACCTGAATCCTGCCATATTGCATATATGTTTTGCATGATTTTTTCTCATTGACTTGAAGGACGTCACCAATTTTTGAGACAACATATCTAAAGAAGTGTTCGGACCAACAACCACTTATACGAAGCATTATTGGACGAACTAGTTTGCCATTAACCACTTTCCAAGGACGAAGAATAATCACACACAAAAGCTCCTTAGTGTTACCATCATTCAGCCACCCTAATTTCATCTCTTCACTGGCCAGCTTTACCAAGATTTCACCGCCCTCGAGTCTGACCATTGTTCTTTTTTTATAGCCTTGCTGATGTGATGTTGTTCATTGTTGCCAGGTCTAGTTTTGGTGCAGGCAGTCCCACCAAACAAGACTCTAACCAAAAAAGAGCATCAGGGTGAGGAAAGTAGTCCATCGTTTCCATGGGTGTTTGCATTTCTTCAGTCGCTGGCCATCTCCTTGCCTTAGCTCTGGAGTGAGTGATTCTGTGCAGGGGTAATTCTTCTGGTTCTTTAGCCTTGCTGAATTGCAACTGCAAGTTCCAACACGACAACGATTAATAGTATTAA
Source organism: Pinguicula primuliflora (assembly GCA_025802335.1). Taxonomy (NCBI): domain Eukaryota; kingdom Viridiplantae; phylum Streptophyta; class Magnoliopsida; order Lamiales; family Lentibulariaceae; genus Pinguicula; species Pinguicula primuliflora. Next base: position 6,479 of record JAOYMZ010039497.1, on the reverse strand, counting down.
GCAGCTCCTCTGGGTTACAATTTTGATTGAATCTGACGAAGCCATATCGCTGTCCATTGATATGTAATCTGTTAGGGGCGTAGATGTTGCGAACTTCCCTGTGGGACTTGAAAAAGGACCACATTTCTTTCTCAGTCCATGTTGGTGGAAAATTTGAAATGAAAACAAAGATGGCATTTGAACGAAGCTTCTGGATGAAGTCTGGAAGTTTTTTATGCAGTTGCCCAGCTGTAGGTAACCTCTCCTTTCAATTCCCCCCTTTTTGGTGTGGGTTTTCCACACTGACCCAGTCAGTTTCGACATCTCCCTTTGTAGATTTCAGAGTAGAGTTTTCAAATTCTTGCATCATTGGCAGCATTTCTATCGAATTTGTTTTGGGCGGCTCACCAATGACGTTTGCTCCAATTTCTGGATGTAAGAGATGTAATCCTACGGTGGTTGGTGAGGCGGACCTTCCTCCGGTGTTGGAGAAGGCAAGATGCGGCCGGTTTCCGGCAGTATGGTTTGAATTTTGAAAAATAATTTTAGTGAGAGATGATAGCATTTAGGTTTAGTGACATAAGCATTTTATTCTGGATGACAAATATGAGGAGGTTAGTCATTGATATACATTAATTATAAAAAAAACTCAACGTTCTATGTTGTTACTCACTAATTAACCCTCTTCACTTAGCGGGATCTGGACGGGTAGGAGTTACCCATTGTTAGTCCGGATGATAGGATCTAGGCTCCTAATGGGTAGAGTTTTTTCCTATTTTAGGTTGTTTACAAAGTTTACACATCGGTTCACAAGCCTTCTCCAGCGGGGAGGAAGAAGACAACCGACAGATCACAACATCGAAGACATGACTATAAATCTGCAACTGAAGCCACCACTGAAGGCAGATAACCAAGAAGCAAGGGAGGCAGAATGAAGTCCACCTATCCTCGTAGCAGCATTACTAGACGAGAATAGGATGGAGAGGAAGGGAAACATAAACTCTATACTAAAATCTTTGTCACTAATAAAGGAACAAATTTTTTCAGGGGAAAAAAACTAATTGATTTCTCTCATGTTTCAATGATTAGTGTTTTCTACCAAAAAAAATCATGACGGAATATTCTCTTGAAGTCCGTTAAAATTGTTTATTGTAGATATGCGAATCATATTCATATAGAGGAACATAAAATGTTGAATTTGTTTTTGATTATGCATGAAATTAATTTTTATGTATGGTAAAAACATGTGAGATGTCAAGAATATGTGTAGTTAATGGGCTTAAATATTGTTCGAAAATACATTTCTAATATATTTTGCCCAATAATGAATGTTGTGATTATTTGTAGTTGATGAGCTTGAATATTGTTCGAAAATACATTTCTAATATATTTTGCCCATAATGAATGTTGTGATTATGTGTCTTCAAAACCTAGTGTTTTGTCTTGCATTTTTTTTTTGGATAAGTAGTCAGATTTTATTAATATAAGGTTAAAAATGGTTAAAATAACCATCATCCATTTATGTACATTGCTATTACATTTTACATTTTAGGAATTATCGATCTTTCTCTTCATTCATTTTCATCACCGAAGCTCCGCATCAAAGTTTTCTCCGTCGCCAGTTTTGTGCTCCGTCTTCACCGTGCCAAGTGTTTTGTCTTGCATGACTGAAACTGATTGTGAAATAAATGATAATTCGATGTATCGTGGAAGACAAGATGGATGAGAACGAAGATAGTTTTGTCTATTACTTCATACATAAACAAGTAATTAGTTTCTATGCATAACTCCTTGTTTTTCCTTTTTTTAAACAAAATCAGTCTATTGGTTTTGAAAGGGGTTACGCGTTAATGAAATTAAGACTACTAATGAGCCGTAATATACGTACATTGCAAACCTAGCATTTTTGAATCAAATGACACAAGCTTTTACATAATGAAACACGGTCGTAAGACCTAAAAATTCTGTTCTAAAGTTTGTGTTGTAGTAGATGAGATGCTGCGTTGCCCGCACCTACAATGAACATTTATATAAAACTCAAATGTTGTACCTGTGATTGCATTTGAGATGACTGTTGCTGCATTTTAGTGGATCGTCCTGCAGTTTTAGATTAATGCATTATTGGCGTCTTATACTAGTTGTGTACGAATCTCTTGCGGCATTTGGGAGAGCTGAGAATACTGCTGGGAACCGGGGTTGATGGCAACGGCAGCAAGGGCTTGGGCAGATTTGTTTCTTTCCTTTGAGCATTTGTTTACCATGTAAGATGCTCCTTGCCGCAAGTGGGACTGGATGTTAATAAGAGTGAATCTTATTTTCCACGGGCCCTGCTCAATGTGCCTTACTCCATAAGCTATCACTGCTGCATTTGTTTCTATGATGAATTGTGTATGTCCTTCCGTCTTGCAGTGCAGCTGTTCCATCAGGAGGGCCACTACTGATGCGGCTGTGTCTGATGCAATGCTGATACTTGCTTATGCCTGTTTTAGTTCCCCATTGCAACACCTTGCAATTGCCCCTCCTCCGAATGCTCCTGCATGGTTAGTGAATCTAGAGCAATTTATCTTGATGAAGTCACCTGGTGGAGGGTTCCATGAGACCTGTGCACTGCTTTGTGTTTGCTTAACTGGCAACGTGATGTTTAACCTCTGCAAGCATCTGTTTTTTGCAGCATTTGTGGTGCTGAAGTGTCTTGACAATGTCATGATAGTTCTAATCTTGATTTCAGCAGCATGCTGGATTCGACAAGGATCCATTTCCTGTTCTTCGTGTCTTGCAATGCACATGGCTTTCCATGTCTGCTAGCAGACAATGGCAAAGGTCACTAAGCACACATAATTATGAAGTTTGCTTTTACCTGTTTAGAGAAACCAGGAATCCATTTGTGCCAGCAGCATGCTTGTGGTAGATGAAGCAGTAATGTCACGGACTGATTCAAAATGAGGCCAGATCTGTATTGCTATGTCTCCCTATGTGAGGGGATGATCCAGGCTCTTTTCTTGTGGCTTTGAGGAGCAACATGAGCACCGACATACTAACATTACACCTATAACTTTTATTCTGTTATCCATAGGTAGTATATTGTGCAAAACTTTCCATAAGAATAAGCTAATTTTAGTAGGAAAATTACTGTCCCATATTCTGGCGAACCTGTCATCTCTAGCTCCTCGAAAATGTATAAGTTCCCAAGCAGTTTTGTTAGTGAACTTACCTGTTTCCTCATGTTCCCAGCAGGGATAATCTGATTCATGGTTAGTGGAGACTGGCAAAATTTTTTGTAGCAGTGGTGGTGAGACTAATCCCTGTAAGCTACGAATATACCAACTCGAATCATAAATAAGATGTAATGCAGTAGTGCAGGCAGATCAACAGTGGCTAGTTCAGTTAGGGGCGCTCCTTGTTTTTCCTTACGTTAAAACTAATAGGTATAAGAGAATACTGGATTCTTGCTGATACGATTTTTACCCGTTCTTGGAGAATGTTGCGCCAAAGCTTTCAAAAAACCATAAGAAGTACTCTTTTCTTTGGTAGGTCCATAAGAAGTACTCTAATTTTTCTAATACCAAAAATTATAAATCCATGTAAATATTCTGACCGCTGACCCAAAAGCCTATGCTTATTTGCGTGAAAAATATTAAGAAAAATAATATTTAGGATGGAAAGTCCTTCTCTGAATGTTTTTGTCATGCCATTGTTTAGTCCTTTCCTTGTAGATTCTTGCACTTTCATAGGCATCATGTCTCAGCTCATCCAGATCAGAAAGTTGCAGAAGTCTGTTCACTCCCGGTGCTTACAAATCAATGTCACATGCTTGAGGGCCAGTATGAATGATGTTCTAGTTCCACTGGCAGATGACAAACTTTCCCATAAATCAGTCCGAATGGAGATGTACGAATAGGGGTCTTGAAGGCAGTTCTATATGCACATAGAGCATCTGGAAGTCTTGCTTTCCAATCATCTCTGGAAACTCTCACAGTCATCTCCAATATTAATTTGATTTCCCTGTTTGAAACCTCTGGAAGTCCATTGGCCTGGGGTGGTAGGCAGTGTCACCTTGTGTTTCACCCCATACTTAGTAAGAAGATTCCTCACCAAATGTTTCATAATAGGTTTCAATCTCCTTTTAGCAGCTACCACTGGCTTGCTGTGGTCTTCCATCTAATCTTTTGCATACATACTGCTGGAGAGAACCCTTTTATATATGCTAATATCCAATCAATAGTTCCCTTATCCCTTGTGCTGTTTGAGAACACTAATAAAAATGCCTTTTCAACTTCACTTAGATACTTGATGATCAGAACGGGAAGATCCACTCCATCTCCTAAGAAAGCATACTTCAAGTGATCTGGTAGGGGCTTCAATTCTAACTCAAGAGCCTAGATATGTCAGTTCTGCTGAGGAGGAGGTCTTTCTCCCAAGGATTCAACCTCTCTTGCCACCCAGAGCTTGTTCTCTTTCAACCAAACAGCAAACTTATGCACTGAAGGTTCTTGCAATACTTCGAGTATCTTGATGGTCAAACATGTAATTAGAGGGACTTGAATGTAGCCTAGCTCATCAGCTAGAGTCTATGGAAGGGATTCAGTAGAATGGCAGTGCTCAGACTCAGGCACAAAATCACTAGGCATGCACATAGATGGGTAAACACTAAAGCACACCACTTCATCTTGTATCCTCAACTTTAACTCATCCTTCCTCAAATCAATCCGAGCTCCACCAGTTCTAAAAAAGGGTATCTCCAAGATAATAGGCACTCCTTGATCTTCAACCATATCCAGAAACAAAAAGTTAACATGGAAGATAAACTTGTCTACTTTTACTAGAAGATCTACGTCTATGTGTCTACAGTGACTTGTTTGCCATCTGAGGGATAATTTCAGTAAGGCTAGGCTCTCCAAAGTCCAGTTTCTGTGAGATAGAGTAGGGCATGAGGTTGTGATGAGCATATTTCATATGCATTTTTAGGCTCATTTCACTTGTACTTTTCATTGATTTATTTATCTAAACACTTATTTTGCACCTCATTTCGTGCTTAATCGTGTAAATGCAGGACTAGAGCCTAATTTCAGAAGCCTAATGCAAATCAAGGATCTTTGGAGAGTTTCCTGCACTTTTATGCACAAACTATGCAACCCAGAATTCATCAACTCAAGGCATGGATTCATGGCCTTAACCTGACTGATCATGGCCACCTAATGAGCTCAAAGCAATAGAACTCATATATGCACATCGTGGAACGAAGCAAAGCATTTGGATGCAAGTGTGCAATTCAATCCTTGGGCCTAGTAGTAGGAAAACCAGACTGATATTCAGTAGAATGGTAATTCTACGACATGGAGCAAACCTGGACCATTTTATGCTAAGGAGGCACATTCTGCCACTTCTCATTCATTTTGTTGAGCCCTAAGTGCCATGGATCATCAAGGAACAACCATAAATGGCTTGAGACGTGAGAAATAAAGATGCAACTTCATTCTGGAGCCAAATATCAGCAAGATACAAGCTGAAGTGAAGAATGCAGATTTTTGTGAAGACTTGATGGAACGCTGTTCAAGTGCAAAAACCGGACCTAGGCTGCTCATATGTGCACATTTTGAAGGTCCAAACCATTTACCAACGTGTGATACAACATGTACATGTACAAGTACACCTGATCTAGCCACAAGCTCAAGGAGGAGACCATTTTCCGAAAGAAGAAAGGGCCAAAAGTTGTTAAAAAGTGGCCTATCCATTTTTGGCAAAGTCTAGAGATTGACTGCACTGACCTTGCTCGGTGCATATCTCTCACTTGGCTGGGTGGATAATTCTAAAATTTTACCACGAGCTAGGTCAAAAACTGAGCTTCAAATGTCATGAGGAGTCACAAACAGAATCAGACGCCACAAGGAGATGTGACAGATAATGCTGATTCTGTTTGCTAAAGTGCAGTCAGTTACACATCTGTCCATATATTGGTTCATAACTCCTAAACGGCTGCAGGTATAAATCTGAAATTTTGCCACAATATTCCTCAATCGTTCATCTTCAAGTTACATTCAGGTTGCATTGTCATTTGATCCCTCGGAGAGAGCTGTCTAGTCGCAATATCAGCAAATTAGTGCACTTACAGTTGAGAAGACATTACTACCCCTCAACAATTCTGTTGCTCATCACATATCTGAGGGACTTCGGTGTAATCTCACACTTTTTTGGGATTACACATTGGATGAGCTTCACTTTGAAGCAGTGTGTGGAATTTTATCAGGGGGAGGCATCACTAAAAAATTCATCTTCATCCGGAGAAAGCAGAAGAGGCAGAGCATCCAGTTCCTGAAGCCGCTGATTTTTGCTGCTATGGGCTTCTTTTCTTCATGTTTTTCGATTGTATTAGCTCATGCTATAAGCATGAGCTAAGTTTATTTAGATTCAAGGCTCATTTGAGCCTAACTATATGTTTTGATTCGACTCTTTAGTCCTTAATATCAGCGATTCTCATTCCAGTTTTATGAGTGTGTTATGCT
>JAOYMZ010039486.1:0-15394 GCA_025802335.1 Pinguicula primuliflora | reverse complement strand
CCTGTGTCTAAATTGGGACCAAAAGGAGGAGTTGTCAAGAAACCAAAATTTATTGGTAAATGTCACAATTGTGGCAAAGTTGGACACAAGGCATCTGATTGTAGACTGCCTAAGAAAAAAGAGCAAAGATAATCATGAAGCAAATGTCATGGATGAGTCTGGGGTAGACTTTTGTGTTATGATTTCTGAGGTGAACATTGTGGATACTAATCCTAAGGCATGACAACTAGACACTGGAGTCACAAAACACCTATGTGGTATCAAGTCCGCTTTTTCCGAATTGACCATTAAAAGTGGAGCAAAGGTCTATATGGAGAACCACACTACTTCTGATGTTGAGGGGGTTGGAACTGTATTCCTGAATGATTTCAGGAAAAGAAGTCAAACTGCAGAATGTACTGTTTGTGGTTAGAAATCATTCCTGTGGGCATGCTACCATCTGGTCCGTTTAGGTCTTCCCCTTGACCGTTTTTGATTGCCGGAAATCAAATTCATCCCATGCTTTGCAATTGAAATGCCGCCTGGGATCTATTGGAATACCGGAGGAGGCAATACAGTCTGCAGCTACCGTCAGCGGCGTAAGATACACGCATTTGTTGCTCCAGCTGAGGATGTGAAGACTGTGGATTTTGAGCTGACACTGGAGCAACCATCTGAGGTACTGGAAACGCCTCGTGTCCAGTCATTACAACCGTGGATTCCGAACATTCCCGACATGTTGCTACTGGAGAAAAATCAGAAGCTCAAATGGCAGATCATCAAAGCTAAAAAAAAGATTCAACTGAAAGTGTTCACAACGAATTCGAAGACTACGTGAACGTGCACGGAAAAATTTTCGAAAAAAAATAGAAACATTGCACAAATTCGAACTTTTCTGTTGAAACAGAAAAGCTAGCTGAAGAAGACGATAACAAATCCGCTCTACCAAAAAACAACCAAAAAGCGGGCTGATCTTGAAATTCTTGAGGCTGTTCCTCTGCTCGTACCAATACCATTACCCTTCCCTTCGATATTCGGCAACCTTATCGATCAACATGGCTTGAAGATGAAGATGATTTGAAGAAGATGGAGATCCCGGTCATCTGAAGACCGGTAGGTGCTAATCTGATATTAAGAATCTTAATGACTTCTTAATGATGCTCGGTGTCTGGAAGACCAGTATCTTTGAATACCGATCTTTGGATGATCGGTGGCTCTTATCGATCTTTGGAAGACCAGTGCGTGATATTTTCAAAAATAGACCGCTATTTTGTGGCAGATACAAAAAATTTCCCTTTTTGTAAACAACTGGAATTTCAAGTTCCAATAATCATGGGAGGACGGGCTAGTCATTTAACCAGATATATGAAAAATTGATTTGAACATTTAAGAGTGACAAAAAAAATGTTGTAAATTTTGAACCCACATTTTGAAATTGTACAATTAAAGCTATCCTCAGTTCAATTACTAACTGTCCATTCCCAAGATTACTCATTGATGGTGAATGCATTTTGTACCATCTTAGGGGACTGGGATGTTCGTTAATTGGCAGCTTGGCTTCCTATGAGCCTTGTGGAGCGAATTCTAGCGCTGCCCCCACCTAGTGATGCAAGTCCAGAGGACAAGAGACCATGGCATTTTTCGGCTAAAGGGAATTTTAGTTGTGCAACAGTTATGAAAAACATATGTTAACCTATCACGGATCCAAAGGACATTGTATGGAAGCACATTTGGTCTTTGAGGGTTCTAGAGGGAGTCAAGATTTTCTTGTGGAAAGTTGGCTATGATTGTTTGTGGACAAACTCCAAGAGATTCGAGAGACATGCATCTACATCCCCGGCTTGCCACTATTGCTTTGGTGAAGAAACATTACTACATATCCTACGAGACTGTTCTAGGAGTTGTAAATGGCGAACCCTTCTTCCTAACCTACCCTCCCCATTTTTCTCTCTGCCTCACTTAAAAGATTGGATTTCATTGCATATTTCGCCTCCTTGCTCTGGTATTATTTTGCAGGATTTCTTTGCACTGGTATGTTGGAAGGTGCGGACAAATAGGAACGTGGAAATTTTCCAAGAGAACATAGTATCAAACGTGGAGTTGGTGGCCTTGATACGTACTGCCTATGCAACGTTACGTAAAGCACAGGACATGATCAATAAAACATCGGCCAAAAGGTTGTGCCGGTTCCCAAGGAGATGCCCATTCGTGCAGGGAGGTTCTACGTGTGTGTTGATGCTGCGGTTTGTCGCTCATCATCCAAAGTTGTTTGTGGGGGTGTGATACGCGACAAGGATGGCGTCTGGATCCAGGGTTTCTCCAAGGCCATTGGAGTGCTCGGTACTCTGCCGAGCTCTGGGTTGTAGTCCATGGACTAGAGCTTATGCTAGCTCTTGGACTTCAGGATGTGGTTCTCTACCCAGACAGTTTGGTAGGGGTTAAGCTCGTTACGGGTCGCTCTTGCGACGTACTTAACACTGCCCTGCTAGGTCACATTTCACGCTTGCTGGAGTGTTGCAAGATGGAGTCAATCGAGTATATGCCACGGATATACAACTCCGAAGCTGATTGCATGGTAACAAAAGGGTTTTCTAATATAACACATGGGATACACCTATTCTCCAACATCCCGAGTTTCTGTCGGCCAGCTCATGATACTAATCTTGGCCGAAGATCAAATGGAAGCACTAAGGCCGCATCACCCTTGGTTGTGGGGCACATTACACCTGCATACTCACGATTGGATCCCACCTCATTGTACCGGGGGGATGGTGAGGTTAACTCTCTTATCCTGCACGCAGGTGGGCGGATGGGATAGGAGGGTCGGGGCATCCTGGAGTATAGAGAGCTTCCGCACCTGTTCAAGCTACATGCGGTCCTCCTACGGCGAGCACAAATTTCTCCTTTGATCCACCCTTATAATATTTTAGAATTTCTGTCTGTTTTTTTCATTTTGGCCTAGGGTTTCATTGTATGCAAAAAAAGTAGCTATCGGTATTTCTGAAATTGTAGACACACGAGAACCAAACTTACATTTTAAATTCACGATCATAAGTTGTCCAACATTTTTTTTGTAAATGTAGTACTTCTCCTAGAGAAAATACATGTAGAAGTACCAAAGAAATAAGAAAAAAACACATGACACTAATTATATTATTAGTAATCTAAAATAATTTAACAATTAATTAGTTGTCTTTATATCATTTTTTATTTTGTAAAGGGCGCAGGCAGTTGCCCCCTATATCCTAAGGCTCACGTTGGTATCCAGGCTATAAGTTTTTCAAAATTAACTGACCAGGGTTTAAGGTTCGGGCACAGATAACAGCAGGACAACTACCACTTTTTATCCCTCCTCCGAGGAGTAACACAATCACTTAGTTACCCAGAAATTGAAATTACAAATGTACCCCCCAACAGTTACAATTTAAACACAACTCCATTTTCTTCCTTCGTCTTCACCTTCGTGATTTCTTCTTCCCACTTTCACCTTCGCAGGACGACGACAATCAGGCGGCGGACGGCCGGACAATCGAAGGCGTCAGCTATCACCCGCAATTTTTTCTCCGGTAACCCTTTGTCTATCTTCTTCCGCCAAACGAGCTTGACGAACAACAAGGTAATTCGAATTCTATAATTTTTGAAATTTGGAGATTTGTCGATTTCATATGAATTACCAGATTCAAGATATTCTTTGAACCTGAATAAATCCCCAGACTTCCCAAACAGAAACTCGTAATCACGAGAGAAACTGTTGTTGCCCATGTGAATGCTGAACAGCTCATTGGATGCAACGTTCCATTCCTGAGGATTCATGGCCTTGCTGGAGAAAATGTTGAGTGGAATGCGATTGGGGTCGTAATTGGGTGGCTGTGACATCGTTTGAAGCGGCGGCGATCTCATCTGTGGTAGCGATGTTGGTGGCACAGAGGTGGAGGTGGGTTCTTGCCAGGAAGAGCTGAGTCCAGGTCCCTGCTCGCTATCGCTGGCGAGGTCCTGCGTGGAAGGTGTTCAGGGAAATGTCTGACGGGTTTTGTCATCGAGCACAGGACTTCCATCTTCTTGATTGGAGTCAGGGTACTTGTCCAAACGGTTGTTGATGGTTCTATTTTTTATTTGTGTTGTATTCGTATTGAATAATGTTTGTATTGTATTTTCGTTGAACTAATTTTTTCGGACATGTTTATGTTGCAAGGAGGTTTTTTTTTATGTTAGCATATGTTTTTTTTGTAGTCGGATATGTTTATGTTAAGCAGGTATTCAGGATCTGATGTTCTGCTTGATAAAACACGATTTTATAAAGTGCTACAGGTAAGGGGCAAATCGGTAAATGATACAATTTTTGGCCGAAATCCTATTATAATCCCCTGATACCGAACGGGCAGTTATAGTTGTCCATCTTGAAAAGCAGTTATTACCGAACATGATTACTGAGGATTACTGAAGGATTCCCTTGGTTATCCTACAGTTTTCCCAAACTAGGTTTATTTTGTCCTGGATACCAAACCCAGCCTAAGAGTTAAATGTTATAAACCTAAACCATGAGAAATCTTCCTATACCCAACACTTATATACCCAATAACCACCTTATATACCCAATAACGATCTCGACCGTTAGATTTGAAATCTTACGGCTGCAATTAAACCATATATTTAAATTAGAAAAATGCTCGTGCAATTAAACCATATTTTTAAATTAAAGAAAGGCTCCTGCGTTCTATTTGCTCAGGATTGACGAAGACCATTTCTCAAAAATCGACGACGACACTTCTACAAAATTGATCATCATTTCACTCAGACCACTGGACGGAAAATGATATTTTTCTTATTTTTTATTAAAAAATGATATAATCTCAGCCATCGGTGGTAAAATTCGACGGTCGAAATCGTTGTTGGGTATATAAGGGGATAGTTGGGTGTTGCGTGCCGATTAAAAGTGTTTACATACCAAAAACTAATCTTGGCCGTCGGATTAAAATCCAACGGCCAAGATTAAAGGACTGCATTTGGGTCGGTTTTACAATAACCACGGCAGTATCCATATCTTTTTTTTGGTAAGTGGCAGTATCCATATCTTCTTCCCAAAATTCTTCTGCAAAATCATCAATCCCAGGGGTAACAATTCTTCGGAATCGATCGATGCAGGAGTAACAATTCGTGCACGCAACAAAAAATCAATTTGGGTCCTTTGACTTCTGTTCGTTTGTTCTGATTTTCGATATTTTTCTGGTTCGTGAGATTGAGGTTACTGGGGTTTCAATTTCTTTTTTTTTTTTGTCTGGTCGAGATTAGTGGAATGGGAATGGACGACAGAGGGATTTTAATGGATGTGTGGATGGACGCTATACCAGTGGGATGGGGGCCCGGTAGTCCTGCTTGAGATGATTTGGATTCCAACAAAAATTACTGTTTCCCAAAAATCTTCCTCCTTACGGCCATGGTAAGAATCAAGAATCACAGCATGAAGAAGGTCGCTGATTATGCAAGTCCACAACAGGTCCTCCTGTATTCTGCCGGGGTAAGTCCGCCTAACAGTTTTGCAGAAGAGTCTTGGGAAGAAGATGATGGGTGCAACCGCGGGTTTAACTCGTTAGTATTGTAAAAAACCGACCTGCAAATCAATTAATGCAGTCCTTTAATCTTGGCCGTCAGATTTTAATCCGGCGGCCAAGATTAGTTTTCGGTATGTAAACACTTTTAATCGGCACGCAACACTCGGCATTAGAAAATTTTCGATAAGTATTAGGTACAGGAAGATTTCTACCTAAATCATATAATCATAAATTTTATAAACTCAAATCCTGAAATACTATTATTAAATAAAAATATTATTTTTAAATTTATATTACGACGGCTTCGTCGCTCTAAAAATCTAAAACCCTATCCTATATACCCTAAAATATATAATCGTAAAATTGTATAAATCCTAACTAAAAATGTTAGTACTTTTTTGGATAAAATTTACGGTTGGTTAATCCTGTTTGCAAGTTCTACTGAAAAGCTGCTTTTGGCTTTTGATGGGGCTTTTAAAAAAAAGGTGCTTTTATAAGGAAGTTATAAAGTGTTTGCAGTGGGGGCTTTACTGTGAGAAAAGTTAAAAAAATAGTATGACAAAATGGATATAATACGGGAAAATTTTTGGGTATTTTGATATTATCGATTTGCATATAGACAAAATTATCTTAAAAGAGAATTTTAAAATATTTACAAAATTGTTACTGGCTTAAGCCTCCCAAAAGCTATTCCAAGGTAGCTTTTGGCTTTTGGGAACTTTTTCATCGCCAAAAGTCAAAATCGCAAACAGTGTAAAAGGGACTTCTGTGATTGAAAAGTTAAAATGTGCTTTTGAGAAGAACTTGCAAACAGACACTAAGACCAACACACAATAAAGAAATCAATTAAATTAATAAAAATACAAAACTACTAGACAATTGGGGGACAAAATTTGGGAATCATCGAGCACTTTAGTTTGTGAGTGCACACCAAAATTCCACTATTCTTTCATGCATACCCATACAAGAATTTTGAGTGGTGATCCCCTAATCGACATATTATCATGCATAACTCAATTTCGGTTATTGTTATTAGCTAATACCGTATTTTAAATTATCAGTGAAAAGTTTAAAATATATGACGGTTCCGGATATTTTGAATTCGGTAAAAAATATGAACATCGCTACCTACAAGTGATGAAGAATTGATGAAGAAATCGACAATTTAATTATTTATATATTTTCTAAACAATATATTATTTTAATTAAAAATAAAGATTAGTAAATAAACATCTCACTAGGAGTGTTGACGGTTCAGTAAGTTATCGGTTACAGACATTGTCGGTATTCCGACGATTTTTTCGCTTCGTTTTGGCATCTGTAGCTCGGTTCTTTCGGTACAGTACGTACTGATACCGTACCGACGGGCTTCGGTACAAGAAAACTGGTACTGGTACCGGTACTGCTGACTGTTCGGTAATCGAATTTTCGATTAATGAATCGTTCGGTTTCGGAACGGTTCTCGGTAACCGATAACCGATTGACACTCCTAATTGCTGAGGAAAGAAAAAAATCCTTTTGTGGCATTGGTACAAATCTAAAGCCAAAGACTCAATATTCACACATTCGACATCATTATTGATAATCCACCAAATCCCTTGCTTGCTCGAACTGTAATTAATTTTTGCTGAGCATGAGCAGCGGGAAGACCCATTTTTTAAATTATGCACAATTTTCACCTTTTTAACATTAATAAATTTTTGCTTGACTAAAGAAGGCATAAACATTTTTTTGAATAACGTGTGAAAATCCTATCATAGCTAAACTCAATGTTTTACTCACAATAGACTGTAAATCATGTTAAGAAGCTAATACACACTTGACAAACCAAATATGACAGAGTTTTATGAATAATGGGTTTCAAACTCATAATGTTTGAGCCAAATGTCACGTACAATTTTTTTAAAAATTGAATTATATATATATCAAAGAAAAATACAATATTTACACTTTATCCCGTTTAGAATAATTATATATGGGACGAAATCCTTGCACCAAAACCGACGAAATCTAGGTGGTAGGTAACTATTGAGTATTGAATATCAAAAAGTGTTGACAATAATACGGACCAATTATATCTGGCTGCTTATTTTTCTCACTTTTCTTATGTTAATTTCGTTCAATAGCACATCTCATCCCATTCATGGCCCAAAGTCTTTGAGGCCAAACGTCACTTACAATATAAACCTGAATTGTATTTTTCAAAGTGGGCATTAGCATGCCCCCTGTCTCGATTCCAAGTCAGCATTGAAGTCACCAAGGCAAGGCAGAAAACATGAATGGTGGTTTTCCAACAAAGGTTGGCATGCCCACCAGTCTGATTCCCCGTGGGCCGTGGGCGTCGTCTTGCCCATTATAGTTTGGTGCTTATTGGACCACATTCTATGATATATTGTTAATACTGTTGGCTTATTACTAAGAGACTTTTTGTAAATGTTTATTTAAGCTGCTTCTGGTGATTGCACAATTGTTTTATTTTTTGGAGTGTTTGTAAAATTTGCTTCTGCGGTGCAACAGCTGTTTTAAGTCATAATTCAAAAGCAGAGGAGAGACTGCTTCTGCTGTGGAAAAACACTTTTTTAAAAAAGTACTTTAGAAAAGTGCTTTGCCACAGCAAAAGCATTTGCAAACACACCCTTAGCTCGTCCAATGTTTCCAGCTACTGCATCCGAAACCTATAAGTAATGGACAAGCGAACTGTGGTACTACAAACTACCACCTTGGCTCAAGGGTTTAAAGAAAGTACCCTACATCCATATTTAAGTTGGTACATCTTTACTTCTCTAATTTGTGTGAGACAGATATCCCAACACTCTCTCTCAAGTGCAACTAGGTAAATATTGTTGGACTTGGATAATTCCTCAGCATTTTACCCAAAAACAATTAGAAGGACTTCAAAAACATTCATCGAGCGTCCTCAGAAAAAATGCCATAATCAGACAAAATCCCCTATGGGCCCACCCATGGCGCCAATACTAGGGACCTTCACTGGAAACACTCATGTATCATAGATCATCGGATGTGATACCAATGTTACAAAACAGACCACCTCTCTAGGCTCAGATCACGTGTGCGTAGGTGCGCACATGTGAGTCAACTTATAAAAATGATGTGGGTTACTCACGTTAAAACCTTAGTCCACATGGATTTAATGATAGTAACTCATATCTCCCAATTTAAGTTGGTCCACACATGCACACTTGCGTGCACGTGACTCAGGCCCAGAGAGGAAGATCCATTTTCAAACAAGGTATCCGAGCGGGCGATCTATGACCCGAGAGTATTTTCGGAAAAAGTTCTGAGTATTGGCATGGGTGGGCCTACGAGGGTTTTGGCTCGAATTAGCCATTATTTCAGGGAGCCTTGATAATTATTTCAGAGGTCCTTCTAATTGCTTACATGAAAATCTCAATTGGACTTGAGGGAAGTATTGGGATATTTGTTGCATATGAATAAAAGAAATAAAATTAAACTAACTTACAAAAAAAATGTGGTGATACAATTTACTCAAGATTTTAATGAGAGTAGAATACATCTTCCTTATAAGTTGACTCATACACGCATCTGCGCACACATGACTCGAGTCTAAAGAGATTGGGCTTTTGATCACTATGTTTTCTATTGTGATGCCAATTCCGGTAGGTGAGGGTGAAAAGTATCTGGAATTTCAAGTCCTAATTGTCAAGGTTAGTACAAGATGATGGCTCTTTATGAGAATTCACTGCCGGAAATCGTCAGGACTAGACATGACTGTATGAAATTTATTTTATTTCTGAAGATATTATTGTATATAATCTTACATAATACTTATTTACTCTTCATTATTTGGCTCCGTTTATTCTCCGATTCCAGCTAATCTATCCTTCCATTATTTTTATTCCAATTTGCCTATCACCATTATATTATCCATTGTCACATAAATGAATATTCCCACTTAAGAGAGATGACCCAGTTGTTTAAAACCCAAATAAAGTAATCTCCAATAATATATTTGCCCCACCCTATCACATCACAATCATACTTTCCTCATGCAACATTTTCTTATTTGGCATTTCATAGTGAATGTTGATATGGTCTTCCAATTACATGGTGGTGATGGTGATGATACAAGTGAAAAATCTATGCTGCATTGTGTTTATGGACTAAGCTTCTTTTATTCTGGACTAGAAGGTTGTGTTTAGTGCCGTCTTATAAGTTAGCTTATCTGTCAATTCTGCCTTATAAGTCAATTTGATAAAATAAGTCTGTTACGTGAACGTCCACCATATGACTTATAAGGTGACTGATTTGAAAAGTCATTTTTTCAGTCTGATTTCAAAATAAGGTGACTTATAAGTTTTTAGGGTTTATATACATACATGTCTCTACTATGAGTATATTATTTTCATTGTTCTAAATTTTATTGCTAATATTTAAAATAATAACTATTTATTTAAACAATAAATTAAAATTGTTAAAGCAAAAAATATTTTTTTATTAAATAATAATTGTAATATAGAATATTATTAAAAATTACGATAACAATATAAAATAATGTAATTTTATGTCATTTTAAGAAAATCAGTCACCTTATCAGGTAAATTTGCGAAACAAGTATATTCAAATCAGTCCACCTTATCAGTCCACCTTATCAGTCACCTCATCAGTCACCTCATCAGTCACCTTATCAGTCATCACTCACCTTATCAGTCACCAGTCAACTTATCAGTCATCAGCCACCTTAACAGTCAAATTTGCTAAATACAGCCTAAATCCGAGATAAAATCATTTCATTCAGGATCATTTAATCCAGATCGTTGGATTTACAAAATCATTTAATCTGGGACCATTTAATCCAGACTTAATCCTCTAAGAAGACAAATCGACACAATGCCGCCGACACACCCATGACGTTATGCACTGCAATCCCGCACCAGCGACGATGCACCCACGATGCCGTGCCCACAACGTCGCACCCCATTTCACGCAAAACCCTTTCTCGTCAATCCCACGCCGATATGTGTTGCTGGATTTTGCTGAAAGTTGATGAATATTGTTGGATGTTGCTGAAAGTTACTGAATGTTGCTGGATGTTGCTGGATGTTGCTGAAAGTTACTGAATGTTGCTGGATGTTGCTGAATTTTGCTGAATGTTGCTCAATTTTGCTCGATATTTGCTGAATTTTACTCAATTTTGCTTGATATTTGCTGATTTTTGAAGGTGTTTTAATAGTACCGTCGAATCAGATTAATGGATTCAGGAAGTAAGTGTTTTATCGTAGACCATAGGTCCTGAATAAGAAGGAGATTCTATATTTATGTGTTGTATTCTGTAATTGCAAAAATTCTCAAATGCATAAGTAGGTTTGCGAAATTGCAAAGTCACATAATGTTTTGATTTCAGGGAAACATCACAGATTCACAGAGGACATAAAGTCAAGAGATGTATTGAAAAAGTGATTCATTTGCAGTTTTTTTTTGGGGGTAGGTGATCCATTTGTAGTTAAACGCGCCACTCTGAGTGGTGTTGTACTCTAGAGGAACACCACATGGGTGTACCCCAATAATGGTAAATGCTGATGGTGGACAACAACAGCTGTCGAGAATAGGCCAAAATGCTTTTGTACCAGAAAATACTTTAAATAAGCTTCGTCTTCACTCCTTCATTCTGTGCAAAAGAAAGGGAAAATGGCTTCCAGTTTGAGATCCCTCCTCTTTCTTGCAGTCCTCTGCATCTCCGCCATCTCAGTTTCTGCAGAAAATGAGAATGAGATGCAAGGCCTTGTCTTGAACTACTACAGGGACTCATGCCCACAAGCTGAAGATGTTATCAGAGAACAAGTCCAGCTTCTCTATAAGAGACACAAGAACACTGCTTTCTCTTGGCTCAGAAACATTTTCCATGATTGTTTTGTTGAGGTACATTTCATTGTGGTTTCTGTAGAATGTCGGTAACATTATTTGCCAGTGGAACTTAATAGAATAGCAGTTATTCGAGAAAGCGTTGACGGCGGACACTTAGGCAGAATTCGGGCAAGGCGACCTCGGCGGTCGCCTAAACGGTTATGGCGACCGTCTTTTCGAAGAGAGCTTAGTAGTCTCTCAAGTGAAGATCTATATGATTACTTACTAGAAGGATTTGCTCATTTTTTTGTTCGATTTTAGTCATGTGATGCTTCCCTTTTGCTGGATTCCACGAGGAGGGTGTTGTCTGAAAAGGAGACGGATAGGAGCTTTGGAATGAGGAACTTTAGGTATCTTGAAGAGATTAAAGAAGCTCTGGAGAGGGAGTGCCCTGGTGTGGTTTCATGTGCAGATATACTTGTCTTGTCTGCAAGAGATGGCATTGCTGCTGTGAGCTGACTTCATTTCTACAAATTTTTACTCTATTTGTCTTGTTTTTGAGCTGATTCGAACCTCAAAAATCCCAATTTTCAACAGATTCTGATCTCTGGACTTCCCTTGTGACATTTGTTTCAGGTTGGAGGTCCATATATCCCTCTAAAAACAGGAAGAAGGGACGGCAGAAAAAGCAGGGCAGATATCCTTGAGCAACACTTGCCTGATCACAACGAGAGCATGAGTGTTGTTCTTGAGAGGTTTGGAAACATTGGCATTGATACTCCTGGAGTTGTGGCTTTACTGGGTACAGATTAGATAGAACAATTATCCATCATACATACTCAATTACTCTGTACATCCTATGTTTGAGAAAGCGCACGGTCCTGAGCGGCGCTCCTTCTCGAACATTCAGGTTCAAATCTTGAAGAAGTGTATAATGTTTGAACTTTCAGGTTCTCACAGTGTAGGCCGCACCCATTGTGTGAAGTTGGTTCATCGTCTCTACCCTGAGGTGGATCCATCCCTCAATCCAGATCATGTTGAGCACATGTTGCACAAGTGCCCGGATGCAATTCCGGATCCGAAGGCCGTGCAATACGTGAGGAATGATCGCGGTACCCCGATGAAGCTGGACAACAACTATTACAGGAACATTTTGGACAACAAGGGGCTGTTGATTGTGGATCATCAGCTGGCCACAGACAAGAGAACCAAACCATTTGTCAAGAAAATGGCCAAGAGTCAGGAATATTTCTTCAAGGAGTTTGCTCGGGCCATCACTATTCTGTCGGAGAACAACCCTCTCACAGGCAGCAAGGGGGAAATCAGAAAGCAGTGCAATGTTGCAAATAAGCTCCATTAGTGTTGCCTTTTCATGGTTTTATATTGTTTGCCCGTTCTCTGTTTCGCTTTGTCTTTCTTGCTGGTTTGAACTTTTTCAATTTGGATGAATGTACTCTCTCAGTTCGTCGTTTATGTAATGCTCTACTAGTTTATGTTAATCCACAGCTTGAATTATTGCGAAAATACAACGCACTTGTCTTATGATCTTTATCTGAGATCCACTTCGCTACATTATAGACTTTGTTCGAGAAGTAGGCGTTAGAGAGTTGCCCTCGTCTTTCTCGAATACTGCCTAAATCCCCAATTAGGCCGTTTATATGACCGCTTAGGGCTTCCTAGGCATTGGGAGACACGACTGCACAGAATCTGCCTAGCACTTTCTCAAATACGGACTATAGATATCAATCACTGATATTAGTTTCTCTGAAGATGCTGTAAGTTTGTTTCTATGAAGAAGCTGTATAGCCTGCATGTTTGCCTCTCTGAAGATGCTGTGAGCAAGTTGATAATTAAAACATTCTCACATAATGGATGGTAGGGATATTTAAGTTTCCAGCTGCCCAGTACAAAAGTTTCCAACTCCAATGCCTATCCAAATAATAAAACTGGAATAGCCACTGCATAGTATCCAGTGCCCTCGTGATATCGTGGGATCGGGAAACAAACAGGCAAGAATGGGATCACCAAATTCAACTCAAGTAGTTGTTATTCACAAATCACACCGCATTAGTTTCAACCATTCAGTTTCAGTACAAGAATTGAACTGAACTGAAACAACGATATCGAAACCACAACAACCGGTCTCGACTTCTTTGCTGGCCGAACTAATTGCACAGATTAAAACAATGTAAAAAGGCCAAATCTTCAAAACTAAAAAATGCCCCTGATGGGATTAAAGCAAGCTTCTTTCGATGCTCAAATTTACTGACAGAGGAGATATAATCTTGCATTGCGACCTTCCCCGATGATGATATCTTTATTATGCAGAACTTGTCATGTCTGAATACGTCCTGCCCGATAAACACTTTGGTTTATCTTCTAAAAGAGCTTCACCTGTGGTTGGCCTCCGCTTCTCATCATTGCGCAGAACTCCTCATAGTTGATTTTCCCATCCTATCAAGTTTTCTAACTAGTCAACTGCTATGTTCAATCCGAAAATTTTCAGGTGTGGGACGTTTTGTATCGGACAATATTTCTTAAATGCTGAATTTTAATCCCGGTTCAATTTTGATATGACGGCGAGGATTAGATCACTTAAAGTTAAATAGGTGTTTAAATCCTGACCATCCACCGTTGATCCGATGGACAGAATTAGAATTCGGCACCTAAGAAATGTTGTCCGGTACATAACGTCTCACACCAAAAAATTTCTGATGTTCAATCAACCCGGTAATAGTTGAGTTAACAGGGATAATAAGCAAACTTACATTGTCTGTGTCCACCTCTGAAATGATATCCCTGATGGTGGCCTCGTCCCCAATGCCATATTGTTTCATAGCAGTTTCAAGCTCATCTCTTGTGATATAGCTGAAATGTAAATGTAGAAAAATACCATAGTGAGCAGAAATATACATGGCCCGACAAGCTAAATCACTTGGACAAGTATATAGTGAAAAGAATAATACTACTTGTACCCTCAACTTTACATACTTTCATAAACCCCATGTGGTAATCATCACAACCACGCATTAAAAAATGAGTGCGGTTGTGTGTTTGGTTATGATGGGTGCCACATAAGAGGTTTATAAAGTGTGTCAAAGTTGAAGGTATATGTAGCATTGCTCGGGAAAATCATCGGCGAGAAGAAGAAACAATTAAAGGGAAATGATATCATGGAACAAGAAGGTACTATCTTACCCACTGCTATCCGTGTCAAAATACTGAAATGCATCAAAAAGATGCTCGTCTCTTTCAAGTCTATGTCTGTGCATTGTTGCTGTAATAAATTCAATGTAGTCGATTGTCCCATTACCATCCACATCAGCCTAAAACATGGTAAAGGAATCAAATCAAACATACCCAGTAAATCTCGCCCTTAGACAGGGTCTGGGGAGGGTAGGATGTACGCAATCATACCACCACCCCACAATAGCGTTTAGATACTTACAGCTTCCATAAAGGAATCAGACAAGCCAAATGTTACATCCAAGTGTCTAGAGTTTAGGTACTTACAGCTTCCATTAGTTGATGCACTTCGGTTTCAGACAATTTTGAACCCAGTCTAGCCAAACCAGATTTCAGTTCTTCATAGGTGATTGTGCCGCTCTGGTCTGTGTCCATATTTGCAAACATTGCTTTAAGACCTTTGATTTCTTCTTCTGATAAACTTTGCGCAATGACCTGCGATTTCTCGAGTATTGTCAAAGGATGGTACAAAAAAGGTTATGAGATTAAATCCATGATCGAAAGTGCTCAATGATGCTACATATTTTATGTATACGCGTGCAGAAATCTTGAAAAAAAAAAAATCTACAGCGCCACTTTATAACTGGCTAGTACCTGTCACTTATCAAAATCCTATGATTCGCCATTAAAATTCTACGATTCGATTCCATTCTAAGGCTAAACGATTCAAATCTTAGATATGAATCTCTTATGCCTGTCACGATTCAAACATCAATACTTAACTTTAATAATGATTTATTTATAATATTTTTATTACAAAATATTTATTTTAGTATATTTTAAATTATGACTGAATC
>JAOYMZ010039475.1:0-15396 GCA_025802335.1 Pinguicula primuliflora | reverse complement strand
AACGAGAATCAACATCAAATTTCTCCTTAGATAGCAAATTTGACTTAACATTCTCAAAGGTGAGCGTAGTATGATTGTCATAAAACATAATTTCCTTAAAATGTTTAAAGGAACCAGGCAAAGAGACAACCAACAAAATAGATTTATCTTCATCCTCAATGATCACATCAAGACACTCAAGATCCTCACAAATAGAATTAAATTCATTGAGATGTGACTGAATAGATGTACCTTCCGCCATGCGAATTGTATGTAGACGCTCCTTGTGGTGAAGCTTGTTTGCGAGACTCTTGCTCATATAAAGCTCCACCAATTTTCTCCACAATTCTGCAGCAGATTTTGCGTACATGACTTCACGCAGAACATCTGATGACAAACTGAGTTGCAAGACGGATAATGCTTTTTCATCAAGATCCTCCCACTTTTCAGTAGTCATCTTTTCGGGCTTGGGTTTCAAAGCCTTTCGAACACTAAGCTGTGTAAGGACTGCTTACATCTGAACCTGCCAAATAGATAAGCCGATTTTCCCATCAAATTTGGGGATATAAAGTTTCATTGACATGACTAAACAATTACTCGAGAAACTGCAAATCTGAAGGAGGTTGCAAAAAAAATCCTCAGCAATTTTTTGGAAGTAAGCGACCGCAAAAACTTATGCAAAGAAATAGAATTGGTGCAAACGAATTCCTCTGCAATTTTGGAAGATTAAGGATAAATCTTAGTCAAATAATCCTGCCGTGAAGAAAAAACAAAATTCCTCAACTAACAAAAGTCTTGTTGGTCAAAAATTCTGCCGGGAAGGAATAATCTTGGTCAAATAAGTGGGACTTAATCCGATCATGATCAAGATGGATTTGATTGAGCCAAAAACTTCTTCATGGTTACTTACGGAACAAATCCGATCAAGATGAGTTTGACGATTGAAAGACTAAACCCTCGGGAAAAATTACTGGCCGTGAAAGAAGCAATTTTTTCGCTCTGATACCACTTGTTAGGTTTAGAGAATAAGAGACACATGAATTTTAACGTGGAAAAACCTTCCCAATGTAGAGAGGAAAAAAATCTACGGGAAAACAATTTTATTATGAATTGTCATTGTACATGAGGACCTATTTATAAGTACTAATAAATAGAGTCTTAACTAGAGTAATATTGTAAACATAGTGCATACTGCATGATAATCTGCTATCCTTCTTGACTCCTTCAAGATTGACTAGCTTCAAGCCTCCTTAGAATGTTTACTATTTAGAATTCTGCTGTTATGTGTATTTTTGTGAACTCTGTTGTTGATTATTCTTATCCCTAAAAAAAATCGCCCAAATCCACTTCAAATCAAGTTTTTTGACCTATTTTTTGTTCTTCCACTAGGTACGACGGCCAGCCAAAGTTTCCGGTGGATTTCTCCGGCCAGGGCAAATCCGTCATGCCGGTTTCCGCAAAGAACGTGACGTACATGGACATAAAATGGTGCGTGTACAACCCTGATTTACAGAACGTTGAGAATGTCGCCGGCAACATGGATTACGCATGCATGAACTCCGACTGCACGTCCTTGAACCCCGGTGGCACCTGTTCCGGTTTAGATCAAGTCGGTAAACTATCGTACGCTTTCAACATGTACTTTCAGATGAGCAGCCAAGATGTGCAGGCATGTGACTTCGGAGGAGTGGCTACCACCGTCACAAAGAATGCTTCCACCGCACGGTGCCTTTTTCCGGTTGCGATCGAGAATAGTGAGGGATGGAAAGTGAGATTGTTTGGAGAAGCATACTTCGTTCTTGGACTCATGGTCTTGATGCTGCTTTCGAATTAGCTTCAACTTCAACCAGGAGACAAAAGTGATTGTTATCGATCAAAATTCTGAAGTGAACAGACTTAAGTCGATGTGCTTTCCTATCGGTTAAAATCGAAAAATGATGGATAATTTGAAAATATTATCCGATTTTTTTTTGGTTTGGCTAACATTTATACAACAAGCTAGCACTACTACTACATCAAAAAAAATTCTAAGCTAGTGATTTGACCTAGTTTAAAATAAATTGACATGAATCAATATAAAGAAGTTCATTAACCTATACTTCCCCCGAATTGTATAATTTTCGATCTTCATCTCAACAAAGAAGAGTAAATTTCAATTTATAACCTTGTGATTTAGATTAAATTCAATTTACCCCATTATGATTTCTAAAAAATTTCAACCCGCCCCCTAATTCTATTTCATTTATTATAACTTATGTAAAGACTAAAATGTTCTTCTTAATTAAAAAAATAATTAATTTTAAAGTTCCAAAATTACCATTTCAGTTTTATTTTTTAAACTAAATTTGGAATTAATATTTGGGAGAATCGATCACAAGATCGAGCATATCAAGATTAAGACTTCAACCACCTCACCTACATGCTAATTTATTTTTACTTTGCAACTTAAATATATTTAACATAATGTGAATTCTTTTGTAACTTTAAATTGGCACTATAAATCTAAAAGTCTTAAATTCTAAACCCTATTATAAATTAATAATCAATATTATGTCGATTTTACTGTAAATTTTTTTTTCTAAATTTTCTAAATATTAAATACTAACTCAATTAAGAATATTGAAGTTTTTCGGGTAGAATATTTTTTAGAAGAAGGGGAGGAGTCCCAATTAAAAAGTTATTTTTGGGATAGAATATTTTTTTGAATACATGATATAAGTATACAACATATTTTTTTTTGTTTATCCGAGACAATAGTTGTTCTTGTGAGATGTTAGTTTATGAAATACTTAAGGATGAAACGACTTTTTTACGGAATATCTATTTATGATTATGATTTTTTTTCGTAAATATTATAATATATGTTAGAATATATTTACTTAATTAATTGCTATTTTGGATTTTTGTAATTTATACCATAAAAAATCCTTGAAAAGTGATGAGTTAGTAAATAAAGTTATTAATGGAGTGTTATTTAATTTACAATTTAAATAACTAATTAGTTATATAAAAATAGAGAAAAGTTAAAAATTATAATAATATTATTAATCAAAGTATTAAGGGTAAAATAGTATTTTCATTTCAATTTTTTTCATGCACACTATCATTTTCCGCGAGTATATTACACGTGAGAATAAATTAATTTTTTTTGTAAACCAAAAAATGATAAATTAAAATTTTGAAACCAGAAAGAAGTAAATTGAATTTAGACTAAACTATAAAAAAATAAATTAAAATTTACTCCGAGAAAGAAAAATAAGCTTCATGCAATGCCCATAACTATGCATTAAATGAGTTTTGTATACCTGAAATAAAAACTAAAAAGATAATTTTAACTTACCAAACAAAAAACACTAAAAAGATATTTTTACAATTTAATGAGCTAAATACATTCCCCAAAAGAGTCAAATTCCTTCGTAGATTTTCCGACCTTGTTTTATTCATTTATTGCACGGATTTTATTTCATGGCATGTATCCAATTGTTAAGGTCTAGTCTATAATTTAACCCATGTATATTTTCTTGAAAGATATAGTGCTACTCCAATTCGAAGAAATTGGTATGATATCAAGTACATTCCCCACGATTTAAGCGATACTCCAGGTTTGAGATTATTTCCTAATCGTGATATAACTTTATAATTAATTGGATATACAGATGCAGGTTATCCTTTATCCCACATTAGGGACGAGCGAGTGGATGATGTATCTGAAGTGATAGAACATGACGTATTGCTGCAATCTTCCTACATGCATGAAATCAGATCAGATCAAGTGATCATTCAGCAGCTTTATTTACAAAGTCGTTATTTAAAATGTATTTCAATAAGTTGTATCTAGTGTTTGTATGTAATGTCCAGAAGATATCTGAAACATACTTTTGAGGGGGAGAAATAATGCGCAGTTGTACTCTTTTTTCTTCGCTTAGGATTTTTTCCCACAAGGTTTTTCCTAAGCAAGATTTTAACGAGATAACTTTGGCATACTCTTGAATTCAGAAGAATTCAATGAGAGGACCATGAAAGATCCTCACTTGACAAAATTACAAATATATGTATACTTAAAAACTGTTTCAATCAGGGGGAGTGTTGTAGATATATGTTATAGATATAATAATTGGAAGAGTTTTGAACATCTACCCAGTCAACTCAAACACCTCGCCTCCGCAAAGAATCCCAATCTCTTCAGAATTTTGGTAAGTTGCCATTTTTACTCTTTGGCTTTGGCTTTGGCTTTATTTTTGTGTCAGATTGATGGATAGGTCTTTCATTTCTTTTGACAAATTTCCACCCATAAAGCAAATAGAATGTCATTAAGCAATTTAAGAATTCCAGTTTCACAATATGAAGACCTTATGCTGTGCGTTGTCGAAAAATTTTCTAATCCAGATTCCTATGTCCAGATTAATGATCTTACATCCAGAATGATAATTCAGATCATCCAAGTGTTGGCAATCAATGACCTAGACCTAATTCATTAATCTGGACATAGGAGTCTGGATCAGAAAATTACTCGTGCGTTGTCTGCTATTAATTCTTGGCCAGTTGTAGAGACACTGAAGCTGTGAAACAACACTTCTTCATCTCGATGCAAACCCATCATCAAGAAATTCGACCTCCGATTTCGATCCGTAGTTTCATGACCTGTGGCTCGCATAATTTACATGAAGTGATGTTTTGATCCTGACCGTCGGATCAAAAACCAACGACCAGGAATAATTTTCGGGATATAAATGTTTTTATTCAGGACAGTGTGCTGTGGAGGTGAAAAAACCTCTTTTTTCGAATAACTCCGAAATTGTTTCCGTTTCTTTGAACAACGCTCCAGTGAGGCGCGTTGCCGAACACCTTCGGAGGTTTCGAAGTTGTATGCTTCGTTTCCTCAACTGCGACTCACACTCTTGTATTCTCCTATTTCAATCGAAGTGGAAATCTTTGGTATATCTCTCACTTCTTGGACGCATCAACGATGATAATCCGTTGCTGATGGAAATTCAATTCATGAATCCATCATAGTCATGCGCAATCGACTTTGTTCGGCAGAGTTTCTTGATTTCGCGGCTCGGACATTGATTGTGGAGAGGTACGAGGATGATGGAGCTTTTGCAACGTAATACACCTATGAACTTTCTTGCACAGAGCTTCTCTTGCTCAAGGGTGCATAACACGCCCGTTCATTACGATTGCCGGAACTTGAGTTGCTACTCTGATTATGTCCGCAAGGTGAATGGAATTCAACGACGTGATTAACTAGCTCTTGTTCCCTGACATTGTTGATAGTTTTTTTCCTGAATTGAGTACCGATTGCTTATCTGTTTGTGTTGGCTTGACAGTCTCTTAAATCATTGAAGCCTTTGAAGCCAGATATCTCGATCTGCTTTCGTGGTTGTGTCACTCTATATGAATCGCGGGGTCGGGGACGTCGATTTCATATACGTCGCGGCGTGCTTCGAGTTCGTGCCATGGATGATGTATTTATTACTGGTTTCGATGATTAAATTTACTCATTTTTCCCTTCTTTTCAGTTTCTTTGTTCCCTTCTCCCGATTCAGGGCAAACGGTAGTCTTAAGTAGTATTAGTCCTACTTATGCAGTTGGGGCAATTTCTGGTTTCCTTATCATTGTGTTATATCAGTTTTTGGTGTACTTTACCAGGATTCATTTGGCGGTTTCTCATTTGATGATTGGAGTGACACTAGTAAACCCGTTGAGTATATGATTTCTTCAAGCGACGGTGAAGAGAGTGATAGTGAAGTTATTTTACAGCCAATAACGGATGTTGATTTACCTACCTCAAAAGAGAGACTGCTTCCACCAGGTGACTCCTTAACGGTGACTGCACATAGACTTGTGACTCTTGGCAGAGCGCATAAGACAAGAAGGTATCGTATACAATGTGACTTTCGACTTGGCTTCCAATATTTTTACTGATTCACTTTCCACATGCATGAAAGCACTGTGGAGAGATCCAGTTATGTGCTGAACTTGATATCAATTCAAATCACACTCTTCTGTTATGTGATTCCTTGTGATAAGTTGAATTTATTGACTGGTTTTATAAAGCGTACTATGTATACTTAGTTCTGGCGTTTCGCTCTGTATGCAGTACTCTTAATGGATTTCTTAACACATTTGGGCTGACATCGATCTCTACCATCTTTATTTTACTTGTGGATCACTGGGCATGGCGAATTGTTCGATTGCCTCTCCCTCCATTTTACTTGATGAGACCATTTCTGACGTCTATTGTTCTTGTAACTTGTTGTGGGTTTATTTGCATTCCATTATTCCGCATGTTGAAACTTCACCCTATAGTACGAAAAGGGGCACCTAAATACTCCTTAAAGAGGAGAACGCCTACGATGGGTGGGCTGTATTTTGTGCCAATTGCTGTACTTGTTGCAGAGAATTTGGTAGGTTTTTCATCCATCGAAGTTTCTGGAGCTGCTGCAGCAACCATTGCATTTGCTGCTATCGGCGTATTTTATGATTACTTGGATATCCACAACAACAGTAAGGGCATTGCACTTTGGATAAGAGTATTCTTGGAGGTGAGCAGTTTTTTGGTACTACTTTGTATTGCTTAATTGTTTTTTGTCCTTAAGCTCATTATTCAAGTTTGTTAAACAAACCAAAGCTTTCTTTTATTTTATTCGGCAAATAACCTGAAGCTTTCTTATTGCTCAGGTAACTGCTGGGGCATGGTTCTCATATTGGTTATATGGAACAGACATATCAACACCGTACAGCATGTATACCTTCTAGTAATTCATTTGACCAACCTTTCTTGAGGGTAACTTAATATCCATACTTGGAACATTTTCGACATGACATTAGCTTCTATCATAATTTCGATGCAATCTCAATTTGTTCTATTTTCTTCATTAAAATTAATAATTTTAAACCTATTTAAAATCCTCAGAAACCTCCACCAGATCTAATTCCCGGTGAATATTCACTTCAGTGTTACCTTTAAAGCTCTGTGCATGCAATATTTTATATTATGAAAAATTGTTTTGGGAACTTAAGGTGGAAATTATCCACTATGCTTCGGTATGTTGAATGTGTTTTTCATTTGTATAGATGATTGCTGTTACAAATTCCACATCTGTCTTTCTCATTAACCATATTTATTCCAGGAAAATGGTGGTTCCTTTACCTTCTCCTTGGGGTCTAGTTTCTGCCAGAAAATTTTACCCCATTTTGACCTCATTCTGTTTCCTATCCACGACGAATGGTGTTAATTTAACAGATAGACTTGATGGATTGGCTGCGGGGACTGCTGCTTTCGCATTGATTGGAATGTCGGTTGTAGTTCTCCCAATATGTTCTGGTAGTACATTATTCTTCATTCCTTCAGTCTTTAATCCTCATATCCTTTCACCTTGTCTCGTAAACTATATTATTTCATTTTTGTGCAACAAACTTCAGAACTTTCTGTATTCGGAGCTTCAATGGCTGGAGCATGCATTGGCTTTTTATTTCAAAACCAGTACAAGGCATCCATATTCATGGGCAACACTGGATCATTGGCTCTTGGAGGCGCTCTTGCCGCGATAGCTTCCTGTACAGGGATGTTCTTCCCGCTGCTAATTTCTTCAGGAGTATACATCTTGGAAACACTTTCTGTTGTCCTTCAGGTAGTAGTTACCTCTATTTTTTCTCGGCTTTGTTGTTAGTAATTCTTGGTTGAAGTTGCTAATCTCATGATCTCATCCCCTGATGACAAGCTTATGCCTCAGGTATCCTTGTTCAAGGCAACTAAATATTTTCAGGGAAAAGGCTACAGATTTTTTCGAATGGTACCCTTCCATCATCACCTTCAGTTGTGTGGAATTCAAGAACCAATAATTGTCGGTGCAGCATATCTTGTGACATGCGTGCTAGTTTTGTATGCATCATATGTGGGTCTTATTTCTTTATGACCATTCTATTCTACTCCATCACACGAACTCCTTTTTCCTTGTAATTTAACTCCTGTTGGATCGATCTTCCCTGCATACATGAACAATTTGTGCGAAAATCTCTGACCGCACCGATCCATGGTGAACGTCGGACAACCCATCTTTGTGCCGGAGGACATAACGCGTACAATTCTCCTCCTCCTCCCTGTGAAATCTCTGCTTAGGCTCAGCATTGTGTGCGAATCATGGCGGAACATAATCCTGTCCAACCAATTCAAGCAAACCCACCACGCCAATAATCGACGCAGACAAGTAGTTTTCTTCTCGGAGATGTACATTCACGGTGTTACGTTGTCGTTGTCGTCGTCAGACGAATCGAGTAGACTCGAGAAGATGACTCTGTCCGAGACAATGCAGCTGGAGAAATATTACCGTGACGTCGGTCACTGCAACGGAGTTATATGTCTGTCCATAGGGCATACGATTTTACTCTGGAACCCAGCACTTCGTCAGTGCAGAGCCCTTCCATCATCAACAACGATAACGTACTTCTTCCTCAACAACATTTATTCTGTTGGATTCGGTTATGACCCCACGAATCGGGATTATAAAGTCGTGATAGCATCTATCGGTCTCTTCGCTATCGAGATGTACAGTCTGAACAACAATTCCTGGAAAAAAATCCCCAAATTAG
This sequence comes from Pinguicula primuliflora, assembly GCA_025802335.1. NCBI lineage: Eukaryota > Viridiplantae > Streptophyta > Magnoliopsida > Lamiales > Lentibulariaceae > Pinguicula > Pinguicula primuliflora. Next base: position 6,822 of record JAOYMZ010039475.1, on the reverse strand, counting down.
AACGGCAATTCTTCGATCTCTCGAGTAGCGGACTGCATTTCCAAGGACGGCTGTTTTGGGTCATGGATGAAATAGGAAACAATGGCATCGAATCATGCGTGGTTTTCGATTTGGTTGAGGAGAAAATTTCCCACTTTGAACTGCCGGAGGCCGTGCGTCGGAATCATGATCGTCTGTCAAGCCCCAGCCTTGGAGAGTGTTCAGGGGGCGGGCGTCGTTGCTGAGAATAAGAGACCAATGAGAATGCGAGATTTGGTCGACGGAAGATCACTGCAGGCCCGAGTGTTGGACGAAAGTGTTTAGGATTCCGGTCGAGAAATTCTCACCGCGCCGTGAGTTTCTGGGAATGGTGGGACTCGGTAGTTGCTGCGTAAAATCCAGGTCTATTGGACTGACGGCGGATGGGGAAAATTTATTTATGGGGTAACGCGCCTATGATCCATGGAAACCAAACGGAGTCTGGGTTACTGAGAATGCCCCGCTCTACGATGTGGAGGCGGATGTGCTGAAGGTGCATACGGAAAATACGACGGTCATGTACGATTGGTTTACCGTCATGGATTATGTAGAGACTTTAGTTTCTATAATGCCAAAGGTGACCTGGAAAAATAGACTTCTTGTAGCTTGTTTATGGAATTTGCTACTTTTTTTTTTGAAGTACAATGGTTTTGTCATTTGATTAGATATGGCTTAGGCAGAAAATGGAGTCCAAATAGGCTTTAAATGGGTGTACTGATTTGTAGATTTTTTTTTAAAGATTGTTTAGGTTATGCACTGAAGTTGAACGTTTCTTAATTGTCATAAACAATGTGGAAGATGGTTAACATAACGGTCATGGTATTGTCAATTACATTCAAAATTATAAATTTTATTATGGCTTGCAAGTGTGCCTTGGTTTACGCCCTATTAGGATACGATCTTAGATTTATCTGCCTCATTAGGATTACTACATTATAAACAAAAAAATACAAAATAAAATAAAACCAAATAAGTCCCTAAATATAAAATTTATAATTGAGTTATGCAACAATTATTTGTATGGACATGTAATTTTATTAAGCTTTTTGTTTAAGTGGTGTAATTTAGTAATAGATATCCAAGTAGTTTTTTTATTCTTATCTTTTGTTTTTTTTCTCTCTTATCATTTTAAAACTCGAATTTATTCGAAGAATTGCTCACCGTTCATCAAAACGGACAATATGATAATTATCGATGCGTCGTGTACTTCTATTAGAGATGTCAGTTGATATGGTTTCGACATACTTTTTTAAAAAAAATGGTAATTCATATTACAACGAAAAATTAAAACCGTACATGATGAATCCAAAATTCTAAAAATCCTAAATGTTAAACTTTATTTAACGAGAATTAAGATTACGCCGCCGAAAAACTAAAACTCTAAATGATAAATCCAAACTCTATTTAATCTTAAATCCTAAACTTTATTTAAGAATGATAATTAATATTACGGTGACTTTGTCGCCGAAATACTAAAACCCTAAATGTTGAACCTGAACTATATAAATCTTAAATGCTAAATTTTATTTAAAAATGACCATAAATATTACGACGACGTCACCGCCGAAAAATTAAAACCCTATATGATTAACTCAAACTATAAAAACCGTAAATGCTAAACTTTATTTAACGATGATAATTAATATTATAGCGACTTCGTTGCCGAAAAACTTTAAAAACCATAAATCTTGAATAATAATTAAAAATATTTATCAATATTTTATTATTTAAATATTAATTAATATAATATATTGTGGTCATCTGTCTTTTCCTATCATATAATTTTGTCTTCATACGTTATTTTATTTTTCCTGCTATTTGGAAATCAGCAATGAAAGAATGAATTCACATAATGTTACTTAGACATACTTACTATCTATATATTAAGATAGGATGTAAAAATTTCGGAGCATGTTAGCGTAACCAATGAGAGAACGACACATCAGTAAGAATGAGGTGCAATTTAGCACAGATAAATCTCTTTTCCTTTTATTTCTCTTTTTAATTCATATTTTATTATATTTAGTTTTCTCTCTCATACACATTTTACAATTGGATATATGTGGCGAATCGCTTATCATTTGTCGAAACGGACTACACCATAATAATCAGTATGTCGCGAGGTTCGATTTGAGATTTGATTTGATATGGTTTCAACACCGTTTCAACGATAGTAATTTCACACACCGATAATTTTATACACCAATGGCTTCAGCCACGGGCAGTAACTAGTCTTACTTAATTATGCATGTAAGTCAAAATGAAGTCGTTTTGACTCGTGTTGAGTCAAAATGATATCTTTTTAATTTAAGTGTACAAATATTTAAAAATTTATTTATTTATTTTAATATATGTACACACACTTAAATCAAAACGATATTATTTTGACTCAACAGTCGTTTTGACTTACATACATAATTAAGTAATAAAATATTAAACATAATAACTATCTTCTAGCATTAATCTTAACTATTAATTGAATGAATAGTGCTAGATGTCCCAACAACTAATCCAGAATTCATCCCTACAAAAATAAAATATTAATTATTTAAAATACAAAATTCTTAATGACATTTAAATGATAGACTAAACTTGCAAAATTCTTAATTAAACTACATATATCCTTGATTAAACTACATATATCCTTGATTAAACTACATATCCATACAATTCTGGATTATTTGTAGGGACATGTAGCATCACTCTAATTGAATATATATAAATTGTAACTTACCAAAAAAAAGAATATATATAAATTGTATACATAAATTCTTGTAGGGCTCATGGGCTGACGTCAATTTTGTTTTCCCCAATTTAAACTAGAGGGCTTTCTAGTTTAACCTAATTCTTCTTCCACATAGTCCGTTACCAGATGATCGGAGACATTCATGGTGAGCATTACAGACTCAATTTTATCCTGTAATTCTGGTTGTTTGCTCTATCAAATTGTTACACTGCCTTTTCCAATTTTGTTTTCTTCTTTCGAATCGCTTGATTTTGAATTATTGTACAACATTTTGCTGTTTCTTGCGTTAAATATGGAAAACTGAGACTTGTTTGTTCATTGTTACATGTGTGTATATTAAGATTTTCGTTGTGATGGTGGTGGCTGGGGATTTATATATAAATGAATGATGTTGAGGCAGGTAGAAGTGGAACGGCTCTAGCAGAAGTTATTATGGTAGAATTGCGGATAAGGTCTAATCTATGGTTTACTGCGTTAAAATATGTCCTATAATTGTTGCAATTGCCAAAAGTTAAATCCAACTGGAGTGCTTTGGAGAGTCCAAGGCAGTTGAAAACTTGAATCTATTCTTCACATCATAACACATTTTATATTTGTTGGATTCAAGGTCGCATGATTTGAATTGTTCAGTGGCCATTCTTTTTGTATTGTTTCCAATTAGATTACATTACATTACAAGATGTGATCTCAATCTTAAAGATAAGGACTTGTTTCGTTCTTGATTTTAGAGATTCAGGAGAGAAAAAAAAACATAAAATTTGTGTATTGTGTATGCATAGTTCACATTGTGAAATATAATGCAATTGTGCTGATTCATGAGCAATTGAGTTATTTCTGGTAAAAATGGCTCTTTCATAAGAGTAATGTGTTTTTCAAATGCACAGCTCTGCAGTGAGAGAAATTCCAGCTGAACTGATCCATTGGTTAAGATGTACGCAGTTGGTGCACCTCTACCTACCTTTCATGTTCCTTGTAAACCATCTTTGTTCCAAAGGAAGGCCTTCCGACCTAACAATGCTTCATTCACACCATCCTGCCTTAGTAAGAAGCTGCCTACGGTTTGCCTGAAAATGACCTACCGGAGACCGGCAGCTGTTTGTCTATTTGGTGGTAGAGGAAACTCAGAGAATGTTAATAAGGTATAACCGAAACAATAGGGTTTAGCTGTAATTTTTTTTTTCTCTGTGATCCGTGCATGTTATTCAAGAGCTTGAACAGATTTGCTTCCTCATTTGTTGTTGATGACAATCTGTCATTTTTGTTAGTGTCATATTATTGCTTAGGATTTCTGTAAGGACTAGAGCTCCCTTATTGTTTAATATAGGATGTCTAAGCGCTGATATTAATATCCACCAGGCATCAGCATGGAAATCTATTGGGAATGCCATGGACAACTTTCTAAAGAATAAGCCAATTGAGGATGTACTGATGGAACAGATGCAGAAGCAAGAATACCACAATGGTGGAGGTAGTGGTGGGAAAAATTCAGGGCGTGGTGGTGGATGGGGTGGCCAAGGGGAAGGCGGAGCTGATGATGAAGGTTCCCGAGAAAGGATGGATGAGTTCTTACAAGTATTTGCCGCAACTATAAGCATTGCATTTCTGGTACTCTCTCCCCACCTCCTTCAAAACTCTTCCTCTGTGTTATTTTCTATTGTTTACTCTACGATAATCGCCGCATGTGGTTTCTGGTTGATTGAGAAGTCCTCTTAGAGCATATGCCTCGCCCTAAAATTTCTATAGGCGATGCTTCTCATGACTTTCAGTAGCATTCCTGAAACTATTTTACTCGGTTTCAGTTCATCTTCATCATCCAAGGCGAGGAGATTATGGTGCTAACTAAAGATTTGATCAAGTTTCTTTTCACTTGGCATATGAGTGTTCGCCTCAGGCGCCTGATAAACCATTGGAAGAGTTTCTCAGCGGAAGACTGGGATCCACATTGGTTCGAGCGTGCAGTATTTAGTATGTCAACATGTTACGACGGCCCACGCAAGTACCAGTGGCTCAAAAAATATCGGCCTGAATTGCTACAGGACTTCGCTTTACTACCGGAGGAAGATGGGAGAGAGGCATCCGAACAAGAGAGGTGATGCAATGGTTATATCTCGGCGGATTAGGGTTTAGAGTAATGCAATTGTTCTTGCTATTCATTTCAGTTTTCCCTCCAGATCTCGGATTTTAACTCTGTGCATGAAAAAAACGTAGCATTAGTCATAGATATTTTTTTTTCAGAAAACCTTGCTTTATTTCCAGAATATTATATTTTTACAATTACATTAAATTTTTAGTCAAAAAAGTAATTATCTCCCATGTTCCCGTAAAATTCACCAGAGTAGGGAATCTAGGGATATGTACTTCCCATATTACACAAGTATTTGTATGAATTATTAGTAGCATCGAGTTTCTTTTTTTTTTTTCTAAGACTTCTTCGAAGCTGCTTGGGGAAGTTCTTGCTGGATGGAAGCAGCCATGTCAGAGATTGGAGGAAGAGGCTTTACTGGCTCTGTTATCGCTCTATCACTGTTGAACTCTTAGACTTTGGAATGTATGGAGAAGCCATTGGATCAAACATTATCAACCTTGTCTCCTTAGTGGTATATCTTCTGTTTGTTCATCATCAAAAGCTTCTGTTATTTCCTTGTCGTTCGAGCTCAACATATCGCCATTTGGAAGTCGAATCTCAATGTATAAACTTCCATCTTTTGATAGATCATATTCCCTCTTCAAGGTCTCCCCCTCGCTTGATTTCGATTGTCAGCAACTCAGGCTTTTCAACTGAACCTGAACACATTGAAGACAGACCCTCGGTTGAACCAGTGTCTGCTAATGAAGTAGAAGCAGCTACTGGAGATGTTGCAGTTCCCAAACTCAGCTCCTCTTCTGCAACTAAATCTGCCCAACTCCTGGAATTTAGTTTAGGAGTCTGCTTGGAGGAATGCTCATGTCACACATATTGCTCCGGAGATTCTGTAAATGATGCTGCCGTAGATCCGCTGTTAGCCACGGTAAGACCTGAATCACTCACTTTCTTGTCCACCTCCTCTGCTGGAAGAAATTCTTGCTTAAAATTCTGGAGTTGATCTAATGCTGCTGTGGCTTCATCCATTGCATTCTCAATTTCTGCAATCTCAAATTCGACTCTTAGAGCAGTAATCTCTTTGTTGCGTCCTTCATATATTTTTGCTGCAATCTTAAGAGCAGCCTCTTGTTTCTGAGGAACTGCATCCTTGCTGCTCGAGTCGAGTTTCTAAAGCAATAGGGATGCCTACAAATAAACTCTTGCTAATAGAGATGCTGAAAATGAAGCACGAGTGCACTCGAGGTAAAGAACAAAACTGGTTTTAATAAGACTTTTGCAACGATTACATGAAAAGTCCGGGCCCATGGTTGTTTGAAAGATCATCTCGCAGGGCGTTTATTCGTCTGTATCTAAAGTTCTTCTCAAAGGCTTTTGTGTTTTGGGGTTATTCGAATCTGTATCTTCTCCAAACAACATTTGATTTTCCACTTGTTGGGCCCGTGGTTCGCCTTCAGCGTTCAGGTATATGGCCTGTTTTTTTACCTTTGCCATCAAGAACAGGGAGAGCAGCTTCTATGGACTTTTCCTTCCTTAAAAGGGTTTACATTCATGAAGACTAATTGATTGTTGTTACTCAACGTGCCTTGATCAAATGATTTTAGTTGCCGTAAGAGTGAGTACTTGGTGCATTTACAGTTATAGAAGAGGTTCTTGATATGTTGCAGTTAGCACCTACACGATATAATTATTTGTATAAGCGGTCTAAGTGGGTGTTTAAATTATATTTGTGCCGGGAGTAGACCCCTATGCAACTCTTAGACGCACTAAACTACTTCCATCTCGAACAAATACTGCACCCCGTCAAAATAATGTGCTCTCTTTTAATTACGTACAATTCTACGTGTATCCTAATGTATTAAGCGTCACAAGCGTACACACAATTACAATCATTTTTTTATGAATAATGCTACATGTCCCAACACTTTGTCCCTAATTCATCCCTACAAAAATTAAAGATTAGTTATTTAACATACAA
>JAOYMZ010039464.1:0-15397 GCA_025802335.1 Pinguicula primuliflora | reverse complement strand
GCCATCCGGGATCCCAGATCCACTTATAATTTAAGGAGTAGTTGTGGTGTTGCCTGATTGTATGCCATGCAGATTTGATGGTGAAATCACCTCTTGAAGTCTGCTTCCAGACCATTTCATTCGGGTTCCCGTGATAAATGGGAGTAGATAGAATGGTAGGAAGTTGTTGCTCAACTGCATACAATTTTAGAGTTTCAACATTCCACCTGTGATCCTGCCAGAATTCATGAACTCTGCTTTCTGCTGGGATGGAGTCAAGTTGTGCGCTGAAGTCCGTTAGACCATGCCAGTCATCATGAAAAAAGTTGCAGTCTCCTTGGCCAAGAACCCAGTTTGTATTTGCTAGCATGATGCCCCTTACTTCCATAATTCGTTTCCATATATGTGAGTCATAAGTCTTGACCGTAACCATTGTAATGTCAGATTGTCTGCAGTACTTTTAAGCATAAATTCTGACCATAAACCATTTCTTTGGCGCACTTTCCACCAGAGTTTCATACTGAAAGCATAAATGATATCATATAGTCATCGGCAGCCCAAACCTCCTTCAGCTTGTGGAAGGCATATGTTGATCCAAGATCTTCAGTGTACCTTTTTTCTGTTGTTATTCCATCCCCAGAAGAAATCGGACATAAGCCTTTCTATTCTTTTCACAATCCCCGCAAGAGGTTGCAAAACCATAAGTATGTAAATTGGAAGGCTGCTGAGAACAGAGTTTATGAGTGTCAAACGCCCTCCATTTGATAATGATGAGGAGGCCCAGCGATCCATCCTCTGCTGCAGTTTGGATAGAAGGTCATGGAAGAGGACAGCTGATTTCTTTCCAGTGTATAATGGCGCACCCAGGTAGGATATGGGCAGCTGGGATCGAGAGAAACCAGTCCAATGCTGAATAAGATGTATCCTTTCGAGTGAGACCGTGGGGGAAATGATAAGGCTGCTCTTCGAGATGTTTACTAGCTGGCCAGAAATACGCTCATATTTGCGCAGCAGTTTTAGCGGCATCAAGCAAAAAATTTGTCCCTCTACAAAAAATAAGAATGTCATCCGCATAGGCTAAGTGTGATATAATATGGCAGCCTCTTGGGACGCTATAGGCATAAGAGGTGCGGGATGTCATCAGTTTTTGTAGCCCACGACTCAGGACTTCAGCTCCAATTACAAGAAGAAGCGGAGATAGAGGGTCACCCTGTCGGAGACCCATGGTAGCTTTAAAGTATCCGTGCGAGGTGCCTTCCATCAAGATAGAGAAATGACAACTTGAGATTATGCGCCAGACTCTATCAATAAAAGGTTCTGCAAAACCAAAGGCTCTAATGACCTTAATTAAGAACTGCCAGGAGACCCTGTCAAAAGCCTTTGCCATATCCAATTTGATGGCGACATTGTGCCCCCGGATTGGCTTCCTGAGATAATGCATCATTTCTTGTGCTAAAAGGATGTTATCCGTGATATTCCTGCCTGTGATAAATCCACTTTGGTAAGGAGAAATAATGTGAGGTAGTACCTCTCCGAGCTTCACTGCCAAGAGCTTGGAAATGACTTTTCCAATAAAGTTGAATAGACTGATAGGCCTGAAGTCGGAATACTGTTTTGGTGGGGTGTTTTTAGGTATCAAAGCAAGCAAGGTGCTAGCGTATGAGCCACCTAGTTCCCCACCTACATAGAAAGCCAAAACTGCAGCAACTACATCTGATTTTATAATGTCCCAGCAAGAATGATAGAAAGTACCCGTAAAGCCATCTATACCAGGTGCACTGTCTTTGCATAGGCTAAAAACTGCATTTTTTATTTCCTCTTCAGTTGGCCAGTTGCATAGATTGTCATTCATTTCTTCCGTGACAGAATTGGGGATGTTTTGAATCAGTTCCTCTTTTGGGCTCACAGTTTCTGCAGTCAGTTGATTTTCAAAGTGGGAGTGCAGTAGGTTTCGGATTTTTGTTGGATCAGATGTATATACACCAGCTCCATTTTGTAATTTTGTGACAGCACCTTTGGGACGAGCCATTTTAACAGTTTTATGGAAGTATTCTGTGTTCCTGTCTCCGGCTTGCAGCCACTTTATACGAGATTTCTGCCTCCAAAACATCTCTTCTGCCAGTAGACTCTGTTTATATTCAGCTTTGGTTTTTTGAAGTAGCATTCTATCATCTGGGGAGCCAGATTGAGCTGGCAAGGTTTGAAGCTGTTGCTGCATATTTGAGCTTACGTTGTACAGAGAGGAGGTGTGTACAATCTTGCATAGGCTCTAGGATGACCAGGAAAGTGAGTTTATGTAGTTTAATCAGTTTCTTCAGACGAGCCAATGATAGAGGATTATTTATTCCTCTGATGTTCCAGACCAAGGCCGAGATAGTCATTGTTGTGCAGCTTTGGACCTAGTGTGGATACTGGAGACTTTGTAGAACTCCTTGGATTTTTTTATGTACTGCCTCTTCTTTGTTGTTGGCATCCCATCATACTTTGTCTGCCATGGGGGTAGCTCTTCAGTATCAGTTTCAAGATATTCATTTTCTGATATGTGTTGCTCTTCTTCAATTCCTTTTTGGCGATCAGTCTCCCAGTTCTTTCAAAAAGGTTGAGAAGTTGGCACCGTAGTCAGGGGGATGGAGAATACTTCCTCTGTTTCATCATCTGAATTTATTATGGTCTGAGTGCCATCATCAAGAGCCAGGGGTTCTGATTCAATCCGAGCATCAGCTGATCTATTTCTTTTGGACTTAGCTGATTTTTTCTTTCGAGATTTGGACCTTCCTTTGCCATCAGAATTGTTTGAAGGGCCTGATTTACTTGGTAATGCTCGAGTGGTGGCTTCCTGAGTTTCAGTATCTTTAGTAGCATTCTCCAAAAGTTCAGCATGTTGCTGGGCCTCCTCGTTTAGTTCCAGGTCAGTATTTCCAGCAACAGCATCAAAAGACTTTCCAGTAGCAGCAATCACAATTAAAGCATCAGCAACATTATCAACAATAACATTATCAGCCTGAGCAATATTCTTTCCAGCAACATCAATAATATTTCCAGAAACAGCAATAACATTTCCAGCATCTCCAGCAGAATAAGTATTTTTTCCAGCAGACTCAGTATTTTTTTCGCAGAATGGACAATACCAGCAGACTCAGTATTATTTCCAGCAGAATGAACATTACCAGCATCAACAGGAATATTATCAGCATTGCCAAGACAAGAAAATATATTAGCAGTCTCAATAGGAGTATTATTCATTAAACATGGAGTGGGATGAGTGATACCTTGTCCGGAGGTTGTAGCTATAGATGTAGCTTCAACCTCCGAGTTTTGTGAGCTACTTCAGACTCTTCATTTAGAGTCCTAGAGTTTTTGTTGCTGTTCTTCTTTGGGACCTGTCTATACACAAATTGAGGCTTAACCGGATTGGCACCAGCAGCAACTTGCTTGCCCTTAGCAGTATTTTCTTTGGGAGTAGGGTTATCTTTTGCTTCAGAATTAGGACCTGGGACTTTTGGAGCAGGCTGGGGACCTGGGTGTAAAATCTTACAATTTTCCTTGTTGTGTCCCTGTCTCATACAGTGTTGGCAATACTCGTTTTTTTTAATATGCATAGGCTGCCAAAAATCTTCATACCCTTCGGATTCAAGAAACACTCTCAAAGCAGGAGTACCTAACAGATTTAATTCTACGCATACTCTAGCCAAGCTAGGTCTGATCAATAGCTAAGTGGCCGCATCAATTCGAAGAGGAGTACCCAAAGCACTTGCAATAGAATTAATAGTATCTTTACGATATAAATGTAATGACAAATTCGGTAAAGAGACCCAAACTGGGGCAGTGTGCGCTTCAGCATCATTTTTTAAATTAGGAGTCCACTTAAAGACTCTCATTGGGAATTTTTCAAATTCCAGGACTCCCTCATCCACATCCTATCCCTATCTTCAACATTTGAAAAACGAAGTAGAATATGTTTAGCATTGAGATGTCCAATTGCTACCTCCCCTTTGAAGCCAATTGCAGTAATCAATTTCTGCGTTTCTATCATAGTGGGTCTTCCATGATTGAATTTGACGACGAGAGATAAAGCCAGTGGAGCTGATAGTGATTCAATTTTGTCCCTAGAGAAAGAGATCTTGAGCTCTCCTTTCCACACACCCAATTTCTTCAAGGGAATCGGGGTATATGAGGAGTTATTACCGCCACCAAAGAGTGAATTGAAGGATCGGTGATGCTGTGTCGGAGGATTAGGGCTCGAGTCTGTACCAGGGAGCGGAGGAAATTCCTCCAGTGGCGCCGTGCCGGCCATTGGCCGGGGGACCGGAGTAGCCATCGTCAGTAGAAGGCCGGGAGACGGCCAAAGGAGCCGGGGATGCCGGCGATGAGCGAGCGCGATTCCAGGAATTCAAACCGCACGCAGTAGTGCATGTTTTGCGAGAGTGCTTTCGTTTTCTTTTTGCGAGCGCGAAAGGTAAAATTTCGCGATTAGTGCGTGTTTCGTGAGCACGAAAGGTAAAATTTTGCTCATGTTAATAGGAAAGCTTGTAGCTTGACCATAGTGCAAGCTTATACATGGATCCTGTGGCTATTAGGTGCCAGTAAAGCATTTGATACATAGTTTAGAGTTTGAGCATTGTGATGAAGCAAAAGACTGAGGCCTTGAGTTGTTTCCTCAATTTGTGTTTTCCCTCTTATTCTATTGATTGCCTTGATCTAGTGTAGTGACAACACTAGGTTTGCTCTTAGTTAGCCTTACATTCCATTTAGTTAAGTTTCGTAGTTGCAAGACAACCCGCTATGTACAATTTTCATGTGGCTATGTTGTGCGTTAAGCCTATATTGAGCCTACTCTCCGTGGGATATGACCTTTGCTCACGTATTGTACTACTTGTTGATGGTGTATAATTGCAATCACAATTTGTAATCATCAAGTTTTTTGTGCCGTTGCCGGAGAGTAGTGCCCGTTACATGCTTTTAATTTGCTTCAAAACTACATTTTCTACAGTTTTTAGTTTTCTTTGTTGTTCAATCCTCTTACATTCCTTTTTGGCTTGTGTAGGTAGTTTATGATCAAGCCACTTGGTGCTGGTTATAACACTCTTGAACAAAGGTTAGGAAGGGAGTTGAGTGCATTGAGAAGAGCTGAAAGTAGCGCTAGATTGACACATGAAGAAGTAGGAGCTTATCTTGAAGAGTTTGTTTCATCCGAGACTAGTGAAGAGAATTTGGTAGCTGAATTTGTACAAGACATGGAGAACCAGAATCTAGAGGTTAATGTACACAATGATGACTTGCCTATTGAGGCATTTTCCATGCCAGCTGTAGGTGAAATTGCTCTAGTCGGAGACCTCCCATAGTTGCTCATAACTTTGAGCTGAAGTCCTGTACTATCCATTTGTTGCAATCACACTCTAGCCATGGAGGTTCAGAGACTAGCAATCCATGTACTCATGTGGATGCCTTCTTAGAGATTTGTGCCACGATGAATATCCATGTGGTGGATCAAGAGGCAATTCATTTGAGACTTTTTCCCTTCTCCTTGAAGGACAGAGCTAGGGAGTGGCTCTATAGTCTTCCACCTGATTCTATCCGTACCTTGGATTTGCTGATGAGACCTTTTTTGACCCATTTCTTCCCTCCAAGCAGGACTGCAAGAATTCTGACTGAGATTCAATCATTCAAGCAAAGACCACAAGAGAACATCTATGAGGTGTGGAAAAGATTCAAAGGGTTACTCAAAAGTTGTCCCAACCATGGCTTACCACACTGGAGGCAGATTCAAGCCTTTTATTTTGGCTTGGATCACAATATTAGGAGAGATGTGGACTCTGTAGCTAGCAGGATATTCATGCAAAAGACATATAATCAAGCAAAGGCATTACTTGAGATATTTGCTCAAAACTGTTATAGATGGCCTGTGGAGAGATTGGCAGTAAGGGGTCCTGATCATGCTCATAGCAACCACAAGAATGATGCCTTAGCTGCAAGTGTGAGCGCCTTATCTTCCAAATTGGATATGTTGCTTCATGGTGCAAGATCATAGCCATCTTCTCAAGTGTATGCAGTGCAAGCCTCTTTGTGTGAACTCTGTGGTGGAGGTCATCATTCAAGTCATTGTTCTGAATCTTCTCTGACTGATCTTAAGAAGTTGAGTTTCATTCGGAGCCATGAGAGATATGGTCGACAAGGTGGTTATTAGAAACAGCCTTATAGAAGAAATGAAACTCCGGGCTTGAGTTGGAGCAATCCACAAGGTGCTCTCAACTCTCACCTATTGAGGCTACCTCAAGTGCAATACCATCAAACCACTAATGCCTCATCTAGCAAAGATGGTGATGTTCTGGCCATGCTATCTGAGAACTCCAGGACGAACACAGATCGATGGGTGAGATGAAGAAGAGCCAAGACTTCTTCGCAAAGCTAATCTAGCAGAATGCAAGCTACATAGCCAAGACTCATGCTTCCATTCAGAGTCAGCAAGCTTCTCTCATGAAGCTAGAAAACACTGTTGGGTAGTTAGCTATGCAAATGCAAGAGAGATGGAAAGGTACTTTGCCAAGCTTCACCGAGAACAAACCAAGAGAGAGTTGTTATCACACTTAGATCTGGAAAGGAGTTGGCAGGACCTCAGCTACCTTCTGTGGTGATTCCAGCAGCTGGGATAGAGAGAAAGAGTGGTGGCTGAGCAAGAAAGGGAGAAAGTGAAGCCAAGTCAGATGAAAGAGAAGAGATGGCAGGAAGTTGATCTCACTGCAGCTAAAGTGATCAAAGCTCCTTATCCTCAAAGATTGATCAAGTCACTGTTAGAGCAGCAATATAGAAAGTTTTTGGAGGTCTTCAAGAAGCTTGAATCAACATTCCATTTGATGAAACCCTAGAGAAGATGCCTATCTACGCAAAGTTCATGAAAGATGTTGTCACACACAAGAGGAAAGTTGAAGATGAAGGCACCATTCCTCTCACAACTGAGTGTTCAGCTATTCTAAGCAAGCAAATCCCTCCAAAACTTGTTGATCTAGGGAGTTCTACTGTCCCTTATTCAATAGGAGATTAGTCATTTGATAGAGCTTTATGTGATTTAGGTGCAAGTATTAACTTGATGTCTTATTTTATTTCGCAGAGACTAGGTTTTGCTGAGCCCATACCTACACGTATTACACTCCAGATGGATGATAAATCTCTGAAGAATCTTATAAGGGTGGTGGAAGATGTCTTGGTGAAAGTTGACAAGTTCTATTTCCATGTGGACTTTGTTATATTGGATAAGGTAGAAGATCATAGAGTCCATATCATCTTAGGTAGACCTTTCTTGAGAACTGGTGGTACCTTGATTGACATGAAGAAGGATGAGCTGACACTCAATAATTGAAGATGAAGAAGTCTCTTTTAGTGTCTATCGAGTAATGAGGATACACTTGGATAATTATTATGAAACTGAGCAGTGTCTTCTCATCGAGGTACATCTTGAGGAGCTATCTACTGATTTGAGGTGCATGACGGATGCATTAGTGCACTAGTATGCCCTTTGTTTGAAAGAAAAGAAGACTTGGGGTGATAGAGCCATTGAGTTAATTGGAGAGAGGCTTACATAACAGAAAGCTCTCTTAGCCATCCACCTGAGCTTGAATTGAAGTCCTTGCCTGCTCATTTGAAGTATGCCTTCTTAGGAGAAGGGAGTGATCTACCTATTCCAATCAGTAGTGATCCCAGTGAGCCTGAGGAAGTAGCTTTAATTTCTGTTTTGAAGGCGTATAGAGGAGCCATAGGATGGACACTTACTGACATAAAGAGGACCTGTCCAGCTATCTGCATGCACAAGACACTCATGCAAGACTATTGCAAGCCTATAGTTGCTGCACAGCGGAGATTGAACCCCAACATGAAAGAAGTGGTTTGCAAGGAGGTATGGGTGATCTACCCCATTTCTGATAGCAGTCGGATCTCTCCTCTCCAGTGTATTCCAAAGAAGGGAGGAATTAAAGTTCAGAAGGGAGAAAATGATGAGCTCATAGCCATGAGGCCAGTGAAAGGATGAAGAGTCTGTATGGATTATAGAGAGCTCAATAAGGCTACAAGCAAAGATCACTACCCTCTTCCCTTCATTGATCAGATGTTGGACCGTTTGTCTGGCCACGAGTTTTATTGTCATTTGGATGGTTATTGTGGCTATAACCAGATCATGGTGGCACCTGAGGACCATAATAAGATAACTTTTACTTGCCCCTATGACACTTTGCTTTCAGAAGGATGCCATTTGAACTATGTAACGCTCCTACTACATTTCAGACGTGTATGATGGCTATCTTCTCGAATATGATTGAAGAGATTATAGAAGTCTTCATGGATGACTTTAGTGTCTATGGAGATGACTTTGATCAGTGCTTAGTGATTCTGAAGAAGGTCTTGCAACATTGTGAAGAGGTCCATTTGGTAGTTAATTGGGAGAAATGCAACTTCATGGTGAAGGAGGGCATAGTTTTGGGACATAAAGTGAGCAAGATAGGTCTTGAAGTGGACAAGGCAAAGATTGAGGTGTTCAAGAGTCTACCTCCTTCTACTTTAGTGAAATCAGTGAGGAGTTTCTTGGGTCATGCAGGGTTTTACAAGAGGTTCATCAGGGGTTTCTCAGCGATAGCCAAGCCCTTATGCCATTTGTTGGAGAAGGAAGTGGAATTCAAGATGACAATGAAGTGTTTGCAAACTTTTGAAGCTTTGAAGTAACACTTAATCTCTACACCAGTGATGCAAGCGCCTAATTGGAGCCTACCCTTTGAAATAATGTGTGATGCTTCTGATTATGCTATTGGAGCTGTCCTCGGATAAAGGAAAGAGAAGTTATTCACCAGTATTTTCTATGCAAGTAGGATGCTCAACGCTGCAAAGCTGAACTATACAATCACTGAGATGAAATGCTTGCCTTTGTCAGACTGGTGAGAACATGCCTAAGAAGTATTAAGCGGCCTCCCTTGGTTAAGTAGCTGTGCCTCCAAGATGATAGTTTGTTCTGCACTTTCAAAAAAAATTTGTTGAAGGCACAGTAGAAACACTAGTGTTCTTTATAGCTTTATCAGATTGAAAAACAACAGTAATCTCTCCCATATCAGGTTCCATAGAGCAAGAGGGCACAGTTTGACCTCTAGCATTCTCATCAATAATAATATAGCTCTCACCAATACCAGTAGAGCTTAAAGCAACTAATGCATATCACAATTATTTAAATTCTCATCAACAACACAAAGTTCAGTCTGAATATTAGCACTCACTCCTATAGCAGTAGATTTCATATCAATAGTTGCAGTGTTTACAAGTCTAACTAACTTGTCATGCATACAAGCATTTACTTCACTAGCTTCACAATTCAGAACTACAAAATCAGAATTTATGGCCAACTTTAAAGGTTCGTCAGATAGAGTTACCTGCACCTCCAACTTATTTGAGGAAACTTTCATGTAATTTTGTCCTTCGGCTTTAAACTTCTCATCTACAAGCATTTTCCCTCCTTGTAAAGAACCCTCAGTTTTCTCCAACAATTCAGGGGCAGCCACAACATTGGTAACTTGTCTATATTGTAACTCCGCCTTACTTTTATTCTGACCAACATCTGTCTTGCTTACTGGCAGGCTAACTACACAAGAGTTCTTTGGTCCTACCACCTTGGAACTTACATCAGCCGAATGAAGAACTTTACATTCAGTCTTCAAATGGACATTCCGCATACAGTGTCCACAATAAGTCGGTACATATTCATAGCCAATAGTCTGCCAGAATTCCATTTTTCCCATCACCACCCAAACTCGTTTCGACAGCAGCTTGAGGAGATCAACAACCACACATATTCTGGCTTCGCTCAGCCTAATCAAATCCAGCATCGCTTGATCAAGCATCACCGGCCTCCCCAATAGCCTTGCTATATCGAACATATTATCCTTCTTCTACAGCAGCAGAGGCAATTTTCTCATAACATCAAAAGAAGGATGGCCAAGTCTATTGTGCCACAAAAGGTGAGATGCATCATCATTCTTAACATTACAGACCAAAGATTTTGAAGTATAGTTTTGAGATAAAAGAGGCATAGATGACAAAAAAGCTGGATCAACTTCAGATCTTGGCTCTTTGGCAAAAGTGAATCCAAAACATAGAGACCATGGAACTCCCTTCCTATGGCTAGAAACTCCCTAGACTGTAGGTCCTACACGAGGCAGTTGTTGCCTGAAAAGTGAACACGGTCAAGTTATAATCCAATGCTTGTGAGCAAAGGTCATAATCCACAGATAGCAAAGTCTAACATACTTTAAGTAAAAAAGTGTTAAAGGTAACCGAGCAATTAATTGGGTATATTTCCTAATATACTAATCAGAATTGAAAGAAATTAACTTCATTTGAAATCTTAGGAAATGGGGATCAATTATTGTGAGGCAACTAATCCAAATTCGCAACACAAATAGAGGAAAATCATACTTCAACGAGATGATTCAAGACTTAGGTGTATTGCCTAACTAACATGCTTAACTCTAACTCATATCTTACCTAACATGCATTTTTCATCCTTTGGACCACCACACTCATATATAGCTAGGACCCTTCCGAGGTTTACTAACTAGTCTACCTATCATGTTGGGAATTTTTCCATCAAACCTCACCTCAAGCATGAAAGGGAAGAAAAGATCATGACATGAACGGTTTGTTATATATGACACCTAAAATGAGGGATTCTCCTCCAAGGGCGAAGATGTGTGCATACTTAGTGTCCTATCCATTCCTAAACATGCATAAACCACGCAGACAATCTATAACCCTTGATCAGAATGCCATAAATGAGAGCAAACTAAGAACACACATTTTAAAGGAATGAAATGATGACATTAAGGCGTAAGTATGTGAATTAGAACATGTAGTTTAGGCTCAACCAAGCCTTGAATATAATAAACTTAGCTGATGCTTTTAGCATGAGCTAATACAAATGAGAATGATCAAGAACAGTAGCCCATGGCGTTCTATGAAGTCTGCAAGAATGAAATTCCTCATCTGTTGTGATGAACCGAGCTCTTCCTCCTTGAATTGCCTAGGTTGTTGCCACCAAAGTCTCTTTTGATGAATGAATATTGTCAAACACTTTTAGTTTAAGTTCCCTGTGCAATGTCAGGACCGCCCCTACTACCTTTTAAGAGATATGCACGATAAAATTGGCTAAACTATCTTTGAGTCTTCCAGCAGCCCAGTTTTATAAATCTCTCCGAAAGTCTATGCCTGCCGCCTCTTTTGTATGCAACATGTAAATAGATATTGTATAGAACCCTTAGGGATACATTATGGTGAAATCTCAGGTCCGCCCTTGAAGTGGTTGAAGAGATATACTATCAAAAAGGAGCAGCCATGTCTTTGTATTTTGTGTGGACCCAATAGAGGAAAATCTCGAGTATCTTGGACTTTGCTGCATTTTCCGTGTATATCATGTACACATGACTTGTGTAAGACTTGTGTATCTACCATCTAGTGAAAGGACGACACCACCCTCAGCCTCATGTGAAAGATATTGCTACTGCAAAGGACTGGAAGGTCAATGCACGTCTAGTTTTACCCGAGTTGGCAAAATCCTTCAGAACACTATCTATGAGGCATTTTCTGCTTTCATTGTGCAGAAAAGTTGTAGGGGACTACTTGGAGTGTGTCCCTTTGAAAGAACTAGGTCGCCCTTGATCTGGTTTGTATTTTATGGCTACTGGAAGGGCAAATTCGAACATGCTGACTCTTTGCTCCAAATGTCCGGATAGCTTTTTGTGCAGTTGGTGTCTCTTTCCAGATTTGGCCATTTTTGGTCTCCTTGACTCGTGTAAGTATATAAATACCACATCAAACGTCGAAATGTTGCACTTGACCTATAAAACACAATTAAGCACATAATAAGGTGTGATATAAGTGATTAGGGCATAAATCATTGTAAAACATTAACTTAAATGAGCTCAAAACATGATATAAAATGAGTTCATCAACTACCCCACACTTAAATGATGCTTTTCCTCAAGCATCAACTACCAGAGATTGAATCGTGAAGCATATATGCATGAATAAGATAAACAAGATGAAAGGAGGTCATGCATAGTGTATATGTGTCAGGTTTAGAGGAAATGGCTTGGATCAAGCAATCAGATGCACCTTAATGGCTCATATGCATACTCCACTATCAAAGCTAAGCACTAAGGGCTCAAATGAAGAGATAAATTCTCGAGGAAAGGCAACTTAGGGAAAAAGAGCCACCACACATTGTCTTGGACCATGTTTCCTTAACAGCTTCTAGATATGTCCATTCTAGCCTATTTTCTGCTTTCTCTAGAGGTAAACCGAACTCTTCACCATCTTAATACTATCCTAGTGCATGAGTCTTTGCTAAAATCTAATGCCAAGACTCAACTCCGTGTCACTCTTTCTTTTAGGGACAATGTTTAGGTGAAAGGCTCTTCTCGTGATGGAGTTGGAACAGAATTGATGGCCTCTCATTTTTGCTTACATGAAATGTGTACAGTCCTATGATATCCATTCTGGATGAGAGATCATGGCAGTCAACTATCCCTACTCCTTCCTCTTCTCCCACCTTCAAGTTTTTCTTGATTGTTGAATTTCTTTATAGTTTGTATATGTTGGCTCATCTCTTCTTTTATGTTGTTGAACTCCTTTTGTGGGCTTCCTGGATTTGCTCCATCTCTCCTTTTGGATTTGAATGATAGGAAAGAGACTTCTTTTGATCATCTTAGGGGTGCTTTGAACTTTGAACTTTGATCTTTTTTTTGTGTTTTGTACCCCTTCTTCTTTAATGTTGTTTCTTGTCTTGCTTTGCGTACTTTCCTTTGTTTTCTAACTTTTTTTGGTTCAACTCTTCATGTTCAAGCTCGGGCTGGATCTTCTTTGATTCAAGGTTAGGACATGATCACCAAATTCACTTATCCAAAATAGACCAGAAGCTACTTCACTCCCTACCCTCAATAAAAAAGTAGCAATTCAACCATCCAAATAGGCATAGCTAAGCATTATACGCCACAAACAGAGACATGAATAAGTAGCATGAATCCATTCTAACATGAGTGAATTAGAAAGGCACTGAATGGTAAGTGAATCCAAGCAAAATTGGGCCAAATTTTATGAAGAACTGAAGTTGAGCAACACATGAATGAATAGAAATCATAACTTAGCTTAGTTAAACCCCACCCCACACTTATTTTCACTTTTCCTCAAGTGAATGCAAAAATCATAAGTGCTTGAAATCATAGAGTTTATGCTCAAGAGGATTAGAGCAATACAACTATGCTGCAGCTCAACTTATGGTTTCTGGTCTCTCCTGTAGCTTGATTCTCCGAAGGTCTTCCACTCCACACTTGAAGTGGGCTCACAGGTCTGTTGAACTCCATTCTTATAGTAAAAGATTAGAAAACTATGAAAATGAAATATTGATTGAAAGAGACTAACTTGGGTTGCCTCACAAGAAGCTCTCAATTTATAATCTCGAAATGAACTTCTTCATGCTCAATCCAGCTTTCCTATCTTCGCTCTAGGGAGCAATTAGCTTCCCTGCTTGCACTCCAGTCCAAAGTTGTAGAGAAACTCTCCTTCCATGGTGGCTTCCACTCTTGATTAGGTGCACTCTTCCAAGGAATGGGTTGTTCTGCACTTAACTCCCTGATTCTTAGGGCATAGGCCTGCTTCTCTTTGAATGGTGCCTTCCATTCAAGCTTGATTGGGTCAATGAGAGGACTCTACTTGTGTGGGAGCCTCTCTCCCATTGACTCCATGATTTGAAGTCCCAAAAGCTTCCCTTACTCTATACTGATGGCCTTCTTGTTCCTTTGTGACTCATGCAGCTCTCCTTGCTTCTCAATGCTCAACCATCCTCGTAGAGCATCAGGCATACACCCTAACTCAACATGTGGCTTCCCTTGCTGCCCATCCATAGTACTGGCAAAACTAGACTGGATGGGCTTCATGTAATCACCAAAGTGCTCTCTCAGCAAAGGGTAGACATCAAAAGATACTTCTTCTTTTTCACCTTTTAGCTTTAGCTCACCCTTCCCATGTCAATCAGTGCACCACTTGATTTGAGGAAAGACCTTCCTAGAATAAGGGTAACTCTAGGATCTTCTTCCATATCCAGCACCATGAAGTCCAACAGAAAGCAAAGCTTGTCAACTCTCAACACTGCATCCTCTATCACTCCTCTTAGCTTCTTACAAGACTTGTCTATCAGCTGGAGTGTGTTATCTGTGGGTGTAGATTCCTTCAAACCTATTTTCTGCAAAAGAGAATAAGGCATTAAATTTATACTTGAACCTAAATCACGTAACCCCCTACTGACATTGAAATCTCCTATAGAACAAGGGATAGTGACACTCCCTGGATCAGCTAGCTTTGGAGGTGTTCTTTTGCTAAGAACATCTGAACACTCAACAGTTAACTGAATATTGCTTCCAATTTCATCTTTAACTTGCTCTTTCCCAGCTTCTGAAATCACCACAGAAGGTGAGTAAGGCTCTTCCATCTTCTCTTCAACTCCCTAGATGATGGCATGGCAATTGTCCTTAGGGTTATTCTCTGTGTAACTAGGTAGTGTTCCTCTCGGCCTTTCTTGCAGTTGTGTAGCTATCTACCCCATAGCACTCTCCAGCTTCTTCAATGTAGCTTGAGTATCAGCTTTGAAGCTCTGCATATCAGCCACAAGAATCTCATTTTTTTGATTCACTACTGTCAAAGTAGCCAGACACTCTTCTTCCTTCCCTCTTGCTGCATTAGTGGTTTGATAATAATGAGGTTTAAGGGCTTGCAGCAAGTGAGAGTCAAAAGCACCCTGAGGGTTACTCCAACTCAATCCAGGAACATCCTGCTTGTGGAAATTCTGATTTTGATTCTGATAATCTCCAGATGGTACTTGATAGCATCCTTGGTTCCACCTCTGATTCTGGACATAATTCACCTTCTCTAGATCAACCTGAGGTACATCTGGACAATTGTTTGAATGGTGACCTGCTCCACACATGTCACATGTAGGTGTATGCACAGCAAAGACTTGTGGAGGGTTCTGAAGCTTGGCATTAGGCAACTACTGCTCAACTTTGGTAGTCAAGGCAGTGATGGCTGCAGCAATGGTGTTTCCTTGGTTCAAGCTAAGCACTTCCCTCTGAGCTAGCCTCTCCACAGGACACTTGTAGCAATTTTGGGTCAATGTCTCCAAAAGAGCGTAAGCTTGAATGTATGTCATATACATAAACACTTCATTGGTAGTAGAATCAACATCCCTGCGAGTTTTGTGATCCAAGCCAAAGTAGAAGGCTTGAATTTGTCTCCAATGTTGTAGACTATGGTTAGGGAAACTTCTGATGTGGATTATATGGAATGTCACAATCCTACCAAATTTACATTTATAATACCAAGACAACTCTAGACTCGTATA
>JAOYMZ010039453.1:0-15399 GCA_025802335.1 Pinguicula primuliflora | reverse complement strand
CTCGTTTGGTTTCTTGAAATGTTGTTTACATCGATTGAGATTGATAACATGAGGGTAGTGATTGTATTTCGAAACAGAGATATTTTGGTCATTTCACTGTCATTTAACTGTTCCATCAACCCGAATCCAACTAAAAGTAAACACACAAAACCATAACTAACTCTATCAAAATCCACACCGAAAAACTGTTTACTGTATTTGACATTGATTTGACTAACTACCCTAATAAAAATCCACCTAAAAACGATTTTTTGAAAAGTAAACGGGGTCTTAGTGTGATTCTTAGTGAGATTTTATAATTTGGGAAAATTGTTTGGATTGCTCTTCGGCCATGGAATGCAAAAATAAATATTAATAAATAAAATATTTTAATAGAATAAGGATATTTGGCCTCATCCTTTGTCCACTATTTGGTGGACAAAGCATGCGGCCAAATTTATATATTATAATTAATTGTTTTTTATGTTTTCAAAATTAATATTAATAATATTTTTAGAGCATTAATTTATTAAATTTATCATTTATATATTTTAGGATTTATAACATTTAATTTTTTGGGTTTATAGAATAGAGTTTTAGATTTTTTCCAGCGGCGAAATCGCCGTAAAATTAATTTTAAAAAATTAATATTGTAACATTTGTAGAGTTTAGGGTATATAAAGTGTAGAATTTATAGCATTTAGTATTTTGGGTTTATAGGATAGGGTTTTAGATTTTCGGCGGCGAACCGCCGTAATATTAATCAATTTATAGCATTTAGTGTTTTGGGTTTATAGGATAGAATTTTAGCTTTTTTGGCGGCGAAGCCGCCGTAATATTAATTTTCAAAAAACATAAATAATATTTTTTTATAATATTTATGGGTTATATCAAAAGTTAAACTAATATTATCAAAACGTAATGTGGTCTAGTGGTTAGAAAAAGTTGGTGAAATGGGTGAGGGACGGGAGCAAGCTAGGGATTGAATCCCACTAACAACAATAATTTTGAAAAATATAAATTAAATTGTTAAATGTGGGACAAATGTTGGGAGCCATGTATCATCTTCGATTTTAATAAGGTAAAAA
Source organism: Pinguicula primuliflora (assembly GCA_025802335.1). Classification (NCBI taxonomy): domain Eukaryota; kingdom Viridiplantae; phylum Streptophyta; class Magnoliopsida; order Lamiales; family Lentibulariaceae; genus Pinguicula; species Pinguicula primuliflora. The sequence continues at coordinate 14,332 of JAOYMZ010039453.1, read as the reverse complement.
ATTTAATAAAAATTAGTATTTATAATTTTTAAAATTTTTGGTGAGGAACCCTTTACAATATTAATTGTCATTTTTAAATAAAATTTAACATATATGATTTATAGAGTTTAGGTTCATCATTTTGGATTTTTGTTTTTCAGCGGCAAAGCCGCTGTAATATTAGTTGTCATCTGTAAATAAAGTTTAGTATTTAGAATTTATAGAGTTTGGGTTCATCATTTATGTTTTAATTTTTCGAAGGCAAAACTGCCATAATATTGATTGTAATTTTTAATAAAGTTTAACATTTAGGGTTTATAGAGTTTAGGTTCATCATTTAGGGTTTTAGTTTTTCGACGGCGAAGATGTCGTAATATTGATTGTAATTTTTAATAAAGTTTAGCATTCAGGATTTATAGAGTTGAGGTTCATCATTTAGGGTTTTAATTTTTCAGCAGAAAAGGCGTCGTAATTTTAATTGTCATTAAATAAAGTTTAGCATTTATGAATTTTATAGTTTTGGGTTCATTATGTAACGTTTTAGTTTTTTGCGGCGAAAACGCCGTAATGTTGATTGTCATTTTTAATCAACTATATCAAAATCATATCAAATGACATCTTTAATCGAACCACACCAGTGCTGATTCCACATTCTCCTTATTCCACATTCTCCTTGTTTCACACGATCCATTTTTAGAAGTACAGATGCGAAATTCCATCTCCACCTCCTATATTTTTTGTGTCGGAATTCACGTTTACCTTCACATTCCTGTGGTCCAAAAAAATATACACAACCCCATAACCATGTTCATCTCCATGCAGGCCTACAACTATAACCCTGACCAAAAACTGAAACATCGTTTCGTACAAGGAAACACATGAAAGTTCATCATAAAATGAAGAAGCCAATGGGCTTCTTGTTCTTCATTTACATCATCTTCTGCAGTTATTGCTCCCAATCCGCCGCCACCATCGAAGCATCCTTCGAGTTTCAGACCCAATTATCCCGGACCCGCAATTCCAATGCCAACACTCTCAAATTCCCCAATTCCAGGCTTGAAATGGCGTACAAGGCCCTACAAGCATTGAAGGACACTATACATTCGGATCCATTGAACTTCACAACGAATTGGGAGGGCAGCGATGTCTGCTCCTACACCGGCGTATTCTGCGCGGAGGCGCTAGACGATTCCGGCGTGACGGTGGTAGCAGGGGTCGATCTGAACCATGCGGATATCGCTGGACATCTGCCCACAGAGATTGGGTATCTCACGGACATCAGCCTACTACACCTCAACTCCAATCGGTTTTGCGGACTTATACCGGAAAGCATCAAGAACTTGAAGCTCCTCTACGAATTGGATGTAAGCAACAATCGGTTTGTGGGGAAGTTTCCGATGCCCGTCCTGGAGATTCCGGCGCTCAAGTTCCTCGATCTCCGGTTCAACGATTTCGAAGGTGTGCTTCCCAATGGGCTGTTCGACAAAGATTTGGACGCCATTTTCATCAACAGCAATCGATTCGAGTCCACTCTGCCGGAGAATTTCGGCAACTCGCCGGCCTCCGTTGTCGTTATCTCCCACAACAACATCAGCGGCTGCATTCCGAGGAGCATTGGAAAAATGGAGGGCAAGCTCGACGAGCTGATCGTCTCCCATAACTCCCTCGCCGGTTGCGTACCGGAGGAGATTACTCTGCTCAACACCTCCACCGTGTTGGACCTCGGACGCAATAAGTTCAACGGTGATTTTCCCAAGGGAATGGAGTATTTGCAATGCTTGGAGATTCTCAATATTGAACACAATCAGTTCAGAAGCAAGGTTCCGGAGAGTGTTTGCACTCTGCCTGCTTTGACGAATTTCACCTTCTCTTATAATTATTTTGATGCCAAGGATCCAGAATGCCATGCCGATGCATTTCCCGGACTGGTTATGGATGACGCGCACAATTGCTTGGCTGGTGAGAAGAATCAACGGTCGGAAAAGGAGTGCCAGATTGAATTGAGTAAGAAAGTGGATTGTAGCACGTGTAGAGGAGCCGGACGCGGCGAGTCGCCAAAGCCAGGAGATGGAGGAAAAACACAGACGCCGAAGCAGCCGGAGAAAGGTTCCGGTTCCGGACAACCGCCATCCAAGGAGTCCAAGACACCAACTCCGGCATTTCCACCGAAGAGTTCGAAAGCAGAATCGCCGTCAACAAAGACTACCCCAGTTACGCCGCCGTCATCCACGACTACCCCTGTTACGCCGCCCGAGCGTAGGGCAAAAGCATCTCCTCCACCACCACCTATTCCATCCCCGGGTCCTACTCCGAATCCTCCATCAACCGGAAAGAAGACTCCAACACCGGATTCACCGTCGAAAGATTCTAAAAATTCCGGCGTCCGAACACCGCCTTCTGAGACGGTGAATGCTTCCACTCCTCCACCGAGTGGCGAATCTTTCAAAACATACTCACCTCCCCCGCCTCAAACTCAAACACCATCGATTCCTGCTGCTTCGTCACCTCCACAATCTACGAAGCCACAGGCACCATCTGGGTCCTCTAGCATGCCACCTACCGGATCCTCCACTACCACATCACCACCGTCTAAATCATCTCCTCCACCAGTGCAGTCCCCTTCGCCACCACCACCAGTGCAGTCCCCTCCCCCGCCATCACCAGTGAAATCACCACCGCCTCCGGTTTATTCTCCCCCACCAACGCCGGTATACTCACCTCCATCACCTCCTGTCAATTCTCCGCCACCACCTTCAGTCCCCTCCCCGCCACCACCTCCGGTCTTCTCTCCACCGCCACCTATTCATTCACCACCACCGCCTGTTTACTCACCGCCGCCACCAGTCCAGTCTCCTCCTCCGCCCGTCTTCTCTCCACCACCTCCTTCATCACCGCCACCATATGTATTTCCTCCAACTATACTCCCACCCACATTGGGCGCCCAATACGCATCTCCACCTCCCCCGAGTATCCCTGGTTATTAGCAAGTTTTGGTTTTGTATTTCATCTCTCATTGAGTTGTTTGCCTGAAGTGAGGGAAATGATGAAAAATGAAGTGAGGACCGGGTGTCCTGTCATTTTATTGTAGGCGCAAGTGGATCAAAAAAGTCACTCTCACGCATCATTGTAAAGCGAAGCAGACGAATTGTACATGTACATATATCAATTATGTACCTACCTAAACAAAAATTATGTACGTACACCGAAAAAATGCATTGTTTTGGCAAAAGTTTTTTTTGGTAATTTTGTTTTGGCAAAAGTATAATGCTTGGTTTGAGTGTATGTCACCAAATAGAGCAGGTTCGACAAGTCTCACTCAGCTTGTTCGTGAAAAATGAAGGTTTATATTGATCTGTCCCGTTTAAAAAATGTGTCAGGTTGGCCTATATTTAAAAGCAGAATACGTTGTTTTGAGATTTCTAGTCCGACAGGTTAACAGATTTGTCTGTCCCATTAGTTTTTAATTTTTTTTTAAAATTTTTATAATATAATGAATAAAAATACTAGATGTACGAACTTTTTTTGTGGGTGGGGAGGTCCTATTGCAAATGCACAGACAATATAACATCTTGAGGGTGGGGAGGTCCTATTGCGAATGAAAACAGAAGGGATGAGACTAAGACTATTGGATGATATAAAAACCCAAGAACTACTCAGTAACAGTAACCTCAGACCATGGAAAATGGTTAACGGTAAGCTTGTCAACAGATTGACGCAAAGACGTCCCAGAAAAAGGAACTGTTATTTGCACGAATTCAGGTCTTAACTCATTGTAATAACTTCATCAACCAAAAACTGCCTCAAAACTGGAGAGGAGAACTTTGAAATATGGATTGAAGAGGAGATACCGACGATAAGAAAAAATGAGAAGTGTCAGAAGGGTCAATGGCGTGTGGGTAACGACAGAAGAATGCCAGCCATACTCAACAACACTATACCGTCTGTGGTTCAAGAGAAGGAATGGCCAAAACTATCTGAAAAAGAAACTGGAGAGACAAGTGTAAACTTGGTGGCTGAGGAAGAAAATCTCACTGGTGATTCAATTCAACAACCCGTGGTCCAAGCAACGAATCAGGAAATCCCAGTTATATCAGATGTGGTGACTGTGGTCCAAGTAACGAACCAGGCACTCCCAGTTATATCATATGTTGTGACATGGATACTATTACGACTAGTTCGACGGTGGATGTAACAAAAACACGAAAAGAGCGCTTTACTGAACTTCTGACATTACAGCATCGTCAAGCAGGATTCTTGAAATATCTACTTATGGGATTTAGACCATGTACTAAATATCATAATATTCCTCTTCACTTGAGCAAATCTAAAGAGAAAGCAACCGTTCAGCAACAAAATAGTAGTGAAGAAATATTGCAGGGAGATAGGGTGCAGGAGGAACAGTGTACTGCTTCTAGTACACCAATTACTGCATCACACTGGCTTTCTGATGAATTGGATTCTAATCCTTTTGGTATACAACAGCTAATAGATCTAACTCCCGGTACGCTAAATAAAACAATTGGTGGGGATTATGATCATGTTCTAAGATCAGCAATGAAATTGTTTGTACAGACTAAGAGGATTCAACTGGCATTTTCTGAGGATGAAGAACCATTAACAAATCCATTAAGTGCAAAAGTCCTGAACTCACAACGAAGAACTAGCTTGTCTTCTAGCAACGAGAAATTCAGAATCTATTCCAGCAATGAGGAAACACATGATATGCGAATTGAAGAATCAGAACCCAGACAGCTCTGAAAACTAGCATGGCAACTGGGGGTGTCTTCTTCAAAAACAGATGTAGAAATGGAGAAGATTCTTTCTGATATGGATAAAGTTGCAGAAATCATTAGGACTCAAGCAAATGAAATAGATACTGCGACATCGTTGATAGATCAATGAAAATTGTTTCATATAATACTCGAGGCCTGAATACGTCTATAAAGAAAACAAATTTGAGAAGGCTAATTCATACACTTGAGGCAGAAATGGTATGTATCCAAGAATCTAAAATTGAGGAGTTCAATTTGAGAAAGTGTAAGAGTATATGTCATGATGATACTTTTGAATTTTATCATCAGAACTCAACTGGTAGTGCAGGTGGGCTTATTTGTCTCTGTAAACGAACACACTTTACTCTAACATGAACAAATTCAGATACTGGATTTATCAGAGTTTCTGGCTTTGGGGAAGTGAACAGATTAAACTCAATGTGATCAACCTTTATGCTCCAACGTCTGTGGTAGAAAAAAGGAATCTTTGGGGCAGGTTATTTGCAGAAATGCAAAGGAATTTGCAGGAATGTTGGTGTCTTGCAAGAGACTTCAATGTTGTGAGGAATATTAAGGAGCGTATTAGCATATCAGCACCAGCTATCAGGGAAATGATAGATCTAAATACTTTCATTCTAGATTCAAAGATGATTGATCTTCCGTTGTAATAAAGGAGTTTTACCTACTATAGTGGTCGTGGAACATCTTGTAGTCGAATTGACCGCTTTTTACTGAATGAAACTTGGTATAATCAATGACCAAATTTATACCAACATGCAGTGGAGAGATCTCTTTCGGATCACTGCCCTCTAATCCTTAAGACTGAAGACTTGGACTGGGGACTAAGAGTTACTCGTACTTTAGACTGCTGGAACTCTCATGAAGACTTTAAGGATGTCGTGTCAGTAGAATGGAGTGCCTTAGAGGCTACTGGCTCAAAAGGATTTGTCTTACATCAAAAATGAAATCACTTGTGCCTTGCAAAGGAAGAGGGAGGGTTGGGATTGAAGGATCTGCACAAACTCAACATTGCGTTGTTGGGAAAGTGGATTTGGAGATTTAAACAAGAAGATAACAGCTTGTGGAGCACAATTATAAGAGAGAAGTACTTCGATCCACAAGACAAAATGGCAGAACTTTACTTACTAACTCTGCCGGATCACACATCGCGTACTTGGGCTGATATCTGACATACAGTTGCAGAGGCAGCCTGGTTCAACAACAATACAAATTGTGGAACAGGGAATGGAGTAGAGGCGCTGCTATGGAAATCAAAGTGGTCGGAGGAGGGCACATTGACAACTATCTACAGCGACCTATATCGTCTAACTTCATCAAAAAAAAACATTACTGTGCAGCAGGCAGTCAGAGCAAATGGAGGTGATCATACATTACAGCTGGAATTTAGAAGGACTTTCAGAACATGGGAAGAAGAAAGATATATTCAGCTGCAAGAACTGGTGAATCAGCATGAATTACAAGTGCTGGAGACTGATATTTGGTAATGGATCGGAACAGCTATTGGAAGGTATACTGTATCATCTGCTTATCAAATTCTCTGTAGTGACTCTGTGCAGATATTGCAACCAAGCAGATCATTTCTGGCATCATCTTGGGGTCGGCTGGCACCAAGGCGTGTTCAGTTTTTTACTTGGCGTGTTCTGCAGCAAATAGTACCAACTATGGACCTGGTTATGGGACGAGGCCAAACGCTAGATGCGGCAGTTACACGATGTGTTTGGTGTGGTTTGTGTGATGAATTCATCGATCACCTGTTCTGCATTTGTACTCATTCAACAAATATATGGTTAGACATTGCTACTTGGTTGGATATTGAGCTGGAGAACAAATATGAAATCTATCAGCATTACCAAGCATTTGTAACCAAGTTCAAAGGTAAAATTTGGAAGCAGATTGGCATTGCAGTTTGGTAATATGTGGTTTGGTACATTTGAAAAGAACGAAATTGTGTTCGATTCGACGAACCTGGTATGGTTGATATCTTGGAGATCATCATAACAAATATTTGATTCTGGATTGATGCCCGTAAACTACAACCTACTGCAAGCACACTGACTGATTAGTTTTGTGTTCCTGCACTTTTATTTAGATTATGACATTACTATTGCCTTTCATTTAGTTTAGTTATGAGCCAGAGTACTCGTTAGCTTGGATTCATGATGTAAATTCTGTTTTATATAAAGGAAGATCAATTACCCATCAGAAAAACAAACTTTTTTATATAAAATTTGTACAAACTAATAACACTCATTGGATGTTGTGTTGATAATTTAAAATATGATCTAAATGAGATTAGATTTAATCCAATGGTTAGTATTAGTTTGTACAAACTTTGTATAAAAAAGTTTGTGCACCTAATATTTCTCAATAATGTAATAAAAACTAATTAGGTCTAAACTCAAAAGAAGGTCACGCTTGTTAATGAACTAAACTTTTCTCTGGTAAGTTTTTTTTCGAGTTGTCATGTTTATTCGGTTTATATAAAATTATACAGATGTTCTTAGAGTTTGTTAATGAATTTAGTTGTTCTATAATTTATTTTTGATGCATCATTTTAACCAATTAATTTTATTCTATATTTATGTCAAATTTTTTAAAAGTAAGTTAAAAATAATAATAAAATAATAAAATAAAATAAATCAGGCCAAACAGATTAATCTGTCAAAAATCGTGCAGGTTGAGAGTCGTTCAATTTTTTTAGCAGGCCGGGTTGTCCCAACCCGTTTTGTCAACAAGTTAGTCTGACCTTACTGACATCTATAAAACAGAAGACTGAATTTTAAAATCTAACCCAACTTTTATAAAAGTCAGTCTGACCCAGCTTTGAGTACAAATGTTGAAAGTGTGCCTTTTTTGATAAGTAATACAATAAAAAATTAAAAAATATTGATACAATAGATCCGTCTAAACCCTCAAAATGGGATTCGCACAATCGAACCCTCACATATAGTAGAAGACAAAATTGAGATTTCTAACAATCAAATCTCTCACAATCCACAGGCTATGAGCCACCAAGAGAGCATCCTTTTGTAAGTTATCACTTCCCATCGCCTCAATCAGTGGGGTTATTTTGCGTTCATCGGAGAATGCCAATCATTTAGATAGAGTTATTGATGAAGCAAGGGTTTCTGAGGTTCTGGATGTGTACTTGCATATAAGTGGGTATCTTCCGCCTGTTGTTGGCGCAAGAGACAATTCAGCACGTTTGGCATTGGTGGGCCGAGGAAGAGAGTTTGTAAATGCTAAATATGAAGATTGGGTGAGGTAAAAGCAGCTTCTGGCACTCCTATTTATTTTTTGTTCAAGTTGGTCGAAGTTTGGTTTTCTCCTTCCTTTCTCGATTAAATCTTGTCTAAATGTGGGTAGTAAACGCATGGCGTCAGAAAGAATTTTTGATATGTTTCATGGTATCTTCCGCCTGTTGTTGATGCGTTCATGGAGTGATATTCTGCTTCATTTAGTGGAGTTATTTCTGAATGAGGAAGGATATGATGTGTTAAGGTTTGAGCTAGAACCAATGCACCTGCTTTATGAAATTCAAGCCAACTTTATTGCTAATAACTCTGTTAATGTTTATGTTTATGTTCATGTACTATGGTTGCAGTCATTATTTAGCGGACTGCTATAAATCTCCACTTTTCTATGCTTTGATATTGTTGGCTTTCCATCAGAATATTTTGTAATTGAATTTGAATCATCTATGCTAAGAACAGAAAAACTTTTATGTCTCATATAACTGATTCATTTTTCTTCCATTTTGATTGTAGGTTATTCTTCCTGAGATGGATTCTGGTTCACCAACAATAGTTCCTTTATCTTCAGAGTCACAGCTTATTGAAAGTTGTTCAGTGATAGTTGATTCAATTTCTGAAGATGAAAAAATTGAGGTGCCGAAAGAGGGGATGATCTTTGATTCATTAGATGATGCATTTGATTATTATCATGAATTGGTTCTAGCTCAAATCTTAACACATCATATCCTTCGTTGGAGCACCTTCATTCCTTTGATACAAGAAGAAGATGGGTTGGAGAGACAATTCCAAAGTGCGTATACGCATAACAAGGTTAAAGAATTTCAAAAAGAGTTTGTAGGAAAACTTAAATGTTTATGTGAGAAGACAAGGGAGACAGACTTCATACTGAGTATGAGATAAATGAGTGGGTTATATTTGGCGAAGGAGAGGATAAAATGCGGAAACAAGTGACCTTTGGTGTTGAGTTTGAAGAAGACACCCATGAAACATGTTGCATGTGTTGTTTGTTTGAATTCAAGGGAATGGTATGTAGGCATCAATTGGTGGTGTGGTTTCATATGACCATTCAAAAATTCCTGAAAAATATGTATTGAGGAGATGGAGCAAAAATGTGATAAGGAGCATACTAAAGTCCGAATTAGTAATGATAATTTGGCATGGCCATTTGTATTACAACGCCACGGAAACATGTGCAAACTCGATATTGGTTATTTGGCTGAAGAATCTTCTTCCAATTATGATATGTTGATTACTCTAGGATGTGAGATGAAACAAAAATTGATTGAAAGTAGCTAAGTTGACTTCATTCATGATCGAGATCTTCCTCATTTTACTGGTAACATAGAAGAAAAACTGAAGTTCAAGATCTTGAAATCAACTGTAAGAAGATTGAGGCCCTGGGTTAGATGAAATGTGAATCATGACAATATGATGTTATGCAGGTAGCGAAACCAAGTCAGTGAAGAACTTGGATGAGAAGAACTTGAGCATTTCTTACTCTGTAATCGAAGGGTAACCCTTGCTTGAGAAGCTGGATAAGATTTCTTATGAGCTTAGTTTTATTTTTATTTTGAATAAAATAATATTGCTTGATCTTCATTTTCTCAAGGATAATGTGCAGTAATACGGAAGAATGTGTTGCAATTAGAGAAAGATTAAATTTTTTTCAAGGATAATGCTCACCATCTTTCTGGCTTTCCCCATCTTTATTTTGCAATTGATTTCTTAATTTCCTTTTTCTTTAATTTTCTATTTGCTCAATTAGTCCCAACCATATAGTTTGGTGTCTTGTACTCTGTGAATAAAGGTGACATTCTTGTCGGCAAAAACATGACACTTTTTCCTTTTCTTCTCTTGACAGAATTCTTTCTTTTCTTCTCTTGACAGAATTCTTTCTTTTCTTCTCTAATTTTCAAAGACGTGTTTTTTGAGTTCACTTGATGACGAAAACGTAGTTCACATTTTTGTATTCAATAAACAAAGCATACACACCAGAAGCACAACTCAGTTCAGACGATACAAGCAATGCAACATCTCCGGCAAAACATAACAACCCACCACCATTTGCCTCCTGCAACATATGAAGGAAAAGTCAGACAAACAATTTTACTTCGTAGCACCCTAAAGGATATTCAACACAGTTTAATGAAACTTCAACAACCTCTTGTCAATGAAACTTAACATAATTGTGTTGAATCAACAAGTAAATCTCGTTCCTATTAAAATCAACATCAAAATCAACACAATCAAATAAACTGAACATATCAAATTACATGCAGGGACCATATCTCTTGTCGGCCCACCGATTAAAGTACATCTGCATAAAACCGATTAACAGAACATAAGAAAACTGAACATGAAGAAATCAAAGAAATTGAACATAAGGAAATCAACTACAACTTAGCATTTCAAGCATACCTTAAAGTGTAGTTTGTGGTGTATTCGGTTGATATAGGTTGAGTAACTGCATAAAAGAGCCATCAGTGGAACGCATTGGCATCATTGACTGACCCAATGGACTCAAATTACAAATACGTTCTTGCGTTCCATAATCTTGATTAATCAAAACACTGTCAACCTCCTGAAAATAATCAAATTAATAAGCATGAACCAATGTAGTATATTATGCATTCACAGGTTAGAAATATACCTCATGGTTGGTTTCTGTTTTGCTTTTTGTTTTTCTTTTTTTGTTAACAGTCTTTTCAACCGCCCCTTGCATCCGGCGACATGGAGGTCAGCCTTTTCGACGCAGACCTTTCGGCTCCAGTATATTTGGACTTTGTTGTGTTTGTGGATACACTTCTTTAACCAAAAAGGATCCACCTGATGCTTCAATGCATGCTTGTTTTATCTCATTTCATCGTGCCATCACCATATCAAACATTAAGGAAGATTCGTCACAGCAATCTCTTTGAAGAGCTTTTACATGGTTTCATTGCGTTGAGATTCATTTTGACATGTCGAATTATCTTAACTAATCCGAACTTTATATGCGCTCTTTTAATATTTTTGCACCATCTCCTCTGTACATTTGTCAGGAACTTTTTGAATACCCCTCTGAAACCAAAGCAACAGTTGATGTTTGCATACCATTCCTTTAAATTAAAACAATCTGCAATACAATGTGTTTCATTGATTTTCGCATCAAAATCAACACCAAAGGTTACTTATTTCCTCATTTTATCTTCTCTGTCCCCAAACATAATCAATTCTTTTACCTCATATTCACACACTGAGTCTGCTTCCTTGTTCTTCTCACACATACAATTCAGCTTTGCTACAAATTCTTTGTAGAATTCCTTAATTTTATTATTTGTGTAAACACTTTGAAACTATTTCTCTAGGCCATCTGTTTCTTGTATCAATAGTATGAAACTGCTCCAACTCATCACATCCTCTTGTCTCTCACTCTCGACCTTGTATGTCATTGCATTTTTATATTGCCCTACAAACTGCTTTAAGGTCGTCTTCGCATGAACAAAGCCATCGAAATACGCATTGATTCCATCACTTCTTTGTGTGGATGACATCCCGCCCAAAATATGACTTTGAAAAAAGCAGACACCCATCTTTTTCTCTCATTATACAACCTATCTAACCATGTGTTATCCTGAAGAACATATTTGGAAATGAACTTCGCCTAGTCATATTGAAACTGCTCTATCATCAGTGAATACTCTGCACATACACGCACTAATTGACTCGTATGTCTTATAACGACTTGGCTTTTCAGGCACCTTTTTCATAATATGCCAAATGCACCACCGGTGTCGCGCTTCAGGATATATAATTTCAATTGCATTTTTCATGGCCATACATTGATCAGTTATAATAGCCTTTGGGGCAGAACCCCCATGCATGTTTTCCATTCCTCGAACAATCATGAAAATGATTCGGTATCCTCATGAGATATTAACCCACATCCTAGTAAGATAAACTGTCCATGATGGTTCACGCCAACATATGGAGCCAAAGGCATGTCATACCTATTAACTAAGTATGTGGTGTCAAATGTAACAACATCCCCAAACTTTCTAGCTGCTGCCCGACTCCTTGCATCCGCCCAAAATACATTAAGTAGTCTATAATGATCATCAATCTCCATATCATAAAAGAAAACTGAGTTGTCATTCGTCATCTTCCTGAAATAAATTTATCTCATTCCACAAGTTGTAAGCTCCGATGTTTATTTAAATAATTTCTGCAATCTCTTGAAGAAAATGGTAGCTTAACAGGGCCCCAACCTCAATCTGAAGTGAATTAAACATCTTGTTAAGTGTGATACCAGCTCTGTCATTAAGCTCAAGTCTTTTTTTTATATGATCATCAATGTTCCTATTGCACTTTAAATACTTGATCTTAGAAGAACTCTGATTAGGGCTGTAAACGAACCGAGCTCGAACGAATAAGACATTTGCTCGCGAATGGGATCGTTTGCGAGCTCGTTTTTCTTCCTGTTTGAGCTCGTTCAGTTCACACAGAAATGAACATAAAGATTTATAAGCAACAAAATTGCAAGAATAAAAGTCCCCGTCTAAAAGAATTGCAAGAAAAAAAATGTCCCATTCAATCTTTTCGTAAACAAAAAATGCATAAACAATTGAAATGATTTTGAAACAAAATTCCCAAATTATGAACCATAAAAATCCAAACCCCAATTTCCAATTTTTTGATTAAAAGAGTTTGATTTCATGAAATTGACATAATTGAACATCTCAAATCACTCACAAAAATCCCTAATTCAAATGGAAATGAAAAATATCCAACTGAAACCTACACAATCGAAAACCCTAAAAATTACCTTGGTGATAGAAATGAAGTTTGATATGAAGAATGATGAAGCTCGTCAAACCAGGGACGAATTCAGGATTTGACGATCGGGGGTGTCCATGTTCCGGTACCAGATATCCCCGCGACCGGGACCGGTACTCATTTCCGGTACCATTTAAGGTTTAGGTTCAGTTTGTTTCTTTGTAACCATATGTTTAATGAGTTTTAGTTTTCTTTATAACTGGTTCCCTGAAGATTTAGGGATTATAATTCCGAAAACGTTAGCAATTTTTTTCCATCCAGGGCAGTTTATGAGCAGAAGGGATGATTAGATAGTCTTTCTATCCATAGTCAGATATTTTTAGGTGCTTTAATGCATATTGTTGAGTGTTGCATTATGAATTGATTTTCGTCATAATCTTATGGGCATGGGCTGAAACCTGAAGGGTTGACTAAATTTCTCAATTCTCATCCTATGAACCCAATCCAATTTCTTCATAGAAATTATTTACCCAATTATAATTAGGTTTTTATTTTTTTTAAACCAGCCCACAATTAGAGAAACACGTCTATATTATCTATTCACTACAAAACTAGTATTGATCTAAATAATTCTTTTACCTTTTATATTTATCTTTTCCTTTAGACATATTTTTTATCTTTTTACTTTTCTCTCTCTCATTTACTTTTCCATTTCTTATTCATCATCTTCTTCTTTTCTCTTTGCATCAGTTTTTTTTTGTTACTCTTCTCTTTCCATTTCTCTTTTCATATGTAAGTATAGTTTGGTTAACAAAAAAATCTTGTATACTAATTAAGAATTTTTGGCTGCACCGGGGGTGCCTGGCCATCCCTCCTCTGATATAGCAATAACATAACAATATTACCAATAACAATAGCAACAATCCGATTGCTAGAGAAATGCAACAGAAATGCAACAAAAAAATTGTGATAAGATACAAAGCAGTTCCTAGCTTCAAATCTACAAGCTCAAATCGAATTGTTGAATTTTTTGAAGGCTCCATTGAAAACTTAAGACATTCCTTCAAAGGTCGGCATTTTCGTACTCCAAAGTCCACATAAGACATTCACATCTTAACCCACACAACCCGCACCGCAGGCATTCAATCTGCCAAATTCACAGACGCAACCAAACTCTTACTCAGGCTACCACGTGGCTACTGGAGAAGCAAATGAGAGCTTTCGCCGGTCCAACCCATCAATACTGGCAATCTGAGGGAGCTTTGCTATGTGGATTTAATTTTTGCAATAGATTAGAGGAGGGTTTGTCGATGCATAAGATAAATCAGGCCTTGTACTTACCATTGCAAACATCAAAGAACCTAAGAAATTAGAATAAGGTATGCTTTCCATTTCTAAGGTTTCAGAAGGAGTTTTAAGACATTGCAGCTTACTTAATTTAAAATGTAAAGCTAAAGATATTCGGGCTCCAAAGAAAGTTATCAAGCAACTTACAAAGATCATCACAAGATTCCTGCGGAGAACCAGATCAACGCAGGAAAGACCAATCCA
>JAOYMZ010039452.1:0-31658 GCA_025802335.1 Pinguicula primuliflora | reverse complement strand
TTTATACATTGTAGATCATCGCCGGAAATTTCTAAAACCCTATTTAGGACTACTTAACCCAAGGGGATTTATAACCCTCTATTAAACGATGATAACATCGTCGGAATATTACCAAAACTTGAACATATGCAATTCAATGTATAAGCTTTCCAATGGTGCGACTAATTTCGAAAACGGATGGTGCTATGAAAAAATTAAACACGGATGAGCACGCAAGGACTGAGCCTCACCAGCACCTCTGTCGGTACCTTTCATGCAGTTCATATAACGATTCTGCCACATGTCACGGTGATGGATCAAATAAGCATGGAAATTTTGCATTCTATGCCTATCATGTGCCTTCGTGTGTGTCAGTGCTTCTCCCTGAAGGTCCACCGGGTCGGGTATCATTTGAGTCCAGCCAAATTGATGAACCACACGTCTACAGTGCACGAACTTGACCATATTAGTGTAAACGATGGCCCCGTCATATGTCCGTAGCACACGGTCAGGTTCTGGAATACGATTCATCTCCTCTTCAGTATATGGGGTGGAATTAAATTGTAAAAAAATAATATAAAAATTAAAATGGAACTTATAATTTATAATAAAATGAAGGTAGATAGATATTAATAATTAATATTCGCATAATTAAAAATTTTAACTATATATTAATAATACCTAAACCTTAAAAAGTTTTGTTGTAGCTTTAATCGATCCGCTGCTATCGAATAGGCTCTTCCTTGCCAATTAGAGATGTGTTGTTTGATTTGTGGTGTTGAAAAACGATGAGAAAGGGCCTATTTATACTAGAGGTCGCGCGGGTTGCAACCGTGCGGCTATGAGACATTTTGCGCCCCACCCAAGAATGGGCGTGAAATCCCGCACGGATGGCATCCGCGTGGAATGCTAATCCGCGCGGCTTCTATTCGCACGCTCTTTTTAATGACGAATTAAAGACGACGCACGGAAGGGAGTCGCGCGAATACAAACCGCGTGGTAAGACAACTTTCGAATTCATAGGGCACAATTGCAAATTTTCCCTGATTTAGGTAACCGGAAAAAAGTATTTTGATCATGGTTAGAATGTCATTTTCTTATGTCTTTCAATCACTTCAAAAGAAACTTATCATTTTCCTTTCCTTCAGCCAAAATACTAACACAAATGTCATCCCCACCGGAGGAAGTTTCCTCCATTTTTACATACACCTATCACATCAACTCACTTTTCTCTCACTCCACCTCATTTTTTCTACACCCATATTTTCTCTCTCTAATCTATCATCCATATTCCATTCTCTATATTTTAATTTATTTTATATATTTTATATATTTTAATTTATTTTATTTGATTATAATATATTTTAATTAATTATAATATATTTTATTTTAATTTATTAATTTTTTTATTATATATGGAGGAAAGAGAGTGGAAGGAAAACATAAGGTGGTGGAAAGAGGGGTTACCGGTTGCCGGTTCTCACATGGTGGGGGAGAGAAATTTCTCTCCCCTTGTAGGTAGCCTTATATACGTTGTTTGATAATGGGGTAGAGATAAACTTGATAGTTTAGCAAGTAGTGTAAACCTGGTATGTTTGTTAATATTATCTACATATTGTGTGTGGAATGATTATGGGGAAGTAGAAGATAGATGTGAAGAAGGAAAAATCAGTAGTCTGGAGTGTAAAAATTCTCGAATATTGTAGAGGAACATGAATATTTTTCTCATTTACTGACTTAAAAATAATCAACGCCGTCAAACTTTTCCCTAAATTGAGTGGAAATGGATGAATAGACTCACTTAACTAAATGAAAGTATTATACTAATTTTTTTTTCATATAATGAAAGTCGAGGTCAATATCGAAATTCAAACCCTTAACCTCACACACTCACCAATGCCACTAGACTGTGTTCTCCGTACTATACTAATTTTCCATGATATTTGATTTGAAGATAACAAAGCAAACCTTTCACTAAAGTAGCTCGATCTTGATGCATCATTATGAGAGAGGTCTCAAATTTATGGAATTTTTCTCAGGAGAATTTTCCTCACCAATAGGAATTCAAGAAGGGGACAACGCCTACGTGGATCGAGTCGAGCTTAGCATATCCCGGAATGACATGAATACCCCTCAGAATCCGAATTAGGTTGCCGCAGTGACTGATACTGGTGGCGCAGCAGATCCTTCTGTCGCCGAAGTTCCAGAACCTTCCTGTGAGAATTCGAATGCTGAGTCAGCATGAACGTCGGGCTCGCAGCTGGCCTGTACTCCGGCACCAGGCGGCCCGACTTGTACCTCACACCGCAGGCGTTGCACAGAGTCTTTGGGCCCAGCGGGCCGGTACGCCACTGAGGCGTCTTCTCCGACGCGCAGTGCGCGCAACGACGCCTGGCCACCGCGAGATTCTCTACCTTCATCGCTACTCCACCACCACCGCTCGCCATCGGATTCTCGGTAGCCGTCGGACGCGAGCGCTTGCTCCGAGCGCGGCCGTGGAATCCGGCTACGAAGCCCGACGAATGGAAATCGACGGCGGCGGTTAGCTCGTCCGCCGGTAAATCCGTGATTGAGTCATCCATGTAGTTCGACAGCCACTCGAGCTCCGCCGCGTCGTCATTCTACGCGCAAAAAGAATCAGTTCCAGTGTTCACACATCAAAGCACTCCGAAGGTAAAAAGTACAACACCTAAAAGCACGCCGTACAACAGACTGTTGCATTGTAAAATTCAATTTGTTCAGTTTTCACTCACAGGCACACAAATGAAGTCGGTGACATCACTGGAGCAGCCCGGTGCCAAGAACGTCCCCGCCGCGGAAGGCGACGGACTTCCGAGAAGTGACCCCGTCGCGGCGTTTGTATTTGGGTTTGCGGTGGCGGAGAAGAATTCATCACTCGGCAAGTCCAACAGATCATCCACTGAACACACAGCATACGAATCCATGTTCATCGCCCAAACAAAGTGACAAACACCCTCAGGTACTGAAATTGAGATTGACTATTGAGAGAGAGAGGAAGAGAGACGTGCAGTGAAATTTGGGTGTGAATTTACTCCGTAATCGGTGAAGTGAAGTTGAATTCTGCTCGCGTACGGCATAAATGATGCGTGAGGGGGGGCAGGAGAACGTGGGAAAAGTCAATCACACCATGCAAATTCCTTATCTACAAACTCCCCATACATTCAAATTGGGGTGCAAAAATGTTTTGGATTGGACCAAATTTTTCAAAAGGGCGGGTGGGAAATGTTCAACATTTGTGGAAAATCTTATTGGTATGTGGATCTAATGCGAATTGAACCTTAAGCTCGTGGTACTTTGGTCTTAAAACGTGTCGTTTAGGCGATGAGCGGTCATCGTCCACAAATATGTTTTAAATGTTGGTGGCTCAACAAGCAAGTTCTTGATCTCCATTTCTCTATTCTTCTTTCACTTTCCAATTCGTCTTTTTTTGATTCATTCCCCCTGCCCAACTTTGCATTTGTATATTCCTTGTGAGTTATTGAGGTTGGTCTATGCCTTATGGGTTCATCTTCATACCGCCTCTGCACTTGTCGGTGATGACTTATGGCACTCATTAAAAAATTAGAATAGAATACAACAAAAAAGGACGACTGTTCTTCTAGAATCAGAGCCCATAGAATAAGATATCGAGTTTAAAAAGATAAGCGTGTACGCACTAAATAGTAAATACTAAGCATATGCAGTCACGTGCAAACTCTTGGACTAAATTTTGGCAATTGCAATGTTATTATTCTTTCAAAAACGGCTGTTACCTTCCCTGGTCTTTCAAAGTTATGAAGTAAACTTGCATTTAAGTGCTCAAATGTCATTGATTTGACACATACCAACGACATCGTTTATGGGGAGATAAGAAGGGTGGGGGAATTGGAAAGTGACGGATGCATGGAGTGGTGGTGTGGGTACTGATCGTACAGTAGGATCACCAAGAGTTGTAGTTAGCCACATGATAGGACTACTTAAAAAATGGTACGTCGCCTAAACGTGTGGTGAATGTAACAAAAATGACAATCGTACGGAGGATTCGCGCACACAAAGTATGAATCCTCTCACAGAGATCCAACAAACCAATATGAGTATGTGTAGAGGATACACATGTGACAGGGTGCAAGTACAAAGCTCGTGCGTGTACCAATTATTTTAAATGTTGGCTAAGCATCCCGTATAAGGGTGCTTAAGTCGAGCAATTTTTCAGTTCCGGACATTCGGTGCTGGATACGTGCCGGATGAGGTCAAAATCATCGGAAAAGTGGCGAAAACCGAGCTGAAACTCACCGGATGGCTTCCCTGATTACAGTGGTAATCGAAATCCGACCCAAAACATTACCAATCTTGTTTGTTTTCTGGTGAGAGACAAACTTGTCTTGAGCAAGAGGAGCAAGAGGAGAGATAGCCAAAACGATGTCAAATTGCTTGGATTTCTGTCGTAATCGATTCTCCTTCGTCTTCCAGTGAGTTTCCGCTCAGTTTCCGCTCGTTTTTTGCCACATTTCCGATGGTTTTGGCCTCATCCGACACGTATCCGGCACCGAATGTCCGGGACTGGAAAATTGCTCTACTATATAGCAATAATATATTAATTTCACTATGAAATTCGCCCCAATTAAGAAGGAGCATTTGCCTGGCGATTGCTCCAAAATTGTATACCTATTGATGGATAATCTCATTAGCAGAGGGATACACATCGACGCTGGAGTGAATTGCAGCATCTGTGAACTCGAATTGGAAATGGTACCTCATGCTTTCTTCATGTGTCGCGAGGCGAGACAGTTCTGGGACGAGCTGTACTAGTGGGCTTGCGGAAAATCAGTGCAACTCTTGGAGGATGTCTGGCAAAACTTCAATTTACACCTCAACATGCCGAGGAGAAGCAAGGATCGGGAGTTTTGGACGACTCTCTGGTGCACAGCGATCTGGGAAATTTGGCTTGCAAGAAATAAGATGAGATTTCAGCAGAAGCGCGCAACCACGCAAGAAATGATAGACAAGTTCAAATACAAATTTTGGGAGATAGGCAGAGCAAAAAATTTCTGATGGATACACTGCATCGAACTGGGACAGGAAGGCAAAATCTATTCATATGATCGAATTTGTGTAGTAAAGGAGGTGTTGCATCCATTATATCCTAAACCTTAAATACTTCCGTTATGAAATGGAATTAAAACCGCTTTGCTAAAAATATAAATATATATATGGAGTTGATCAACACCAATCAGAAAACATTTACCCATGCACATAAGTTACACGTACAACACATACTTGCGACAATCTGTTCGGGTCACATTGGTATTTTCCTCTGAGTAAAATGCTAGTCTGCTTAATTTTTATACAAATTTAACAAATTGAACAAAATTATGTTGTTTTATACAATAAAGCATACTTTTTTTTACAAAAAAATATCATTTTATGAAGTGAAGGATCAATAACGCGACGTGCGGGTACAATTCGCCAAGATTAACCCAACCCGACCCGTGCTTTCCGTTCAACCCCTTAAAAAAGAGGTGAAAGCGGGAGTTAAGAGAGAGAGAGACTAAAGAGATACATAAGCAGAGATCTAGTGAATGTGAGGGGAGATTTTCTTCAGAAAAAGTGTAGAGGAAGTCGCCGGAAAATGTCGAGAGGGCTGACGAGAGAGCAGCAATTGGAAAAGCAGATGGAGAAGCAAATGGGCGGTTGCATAGCGGGTTTACTTCAGATATTCGATCGACACCAGACTTTATCCGGCAAACGATTCTATTCCGCCAAACGCCTACCTCCTTCGCCGGTCAGAATACGGTTCTATTTGTTTTGTTTCTCCCGGTATTACTAAATAGTGCAAGCCAGGGACATTCTCGATTTCATGATTTTACACGTTGTTTTGTAGGTTTCTGATTCGTCGTCCGAATCGGAGAAGTCATCGCCAGCCTCGCCGGCGCCGGCTAGGCACAAGGAACTCATGAAGCCAAAGAAACAGTATCCAGTTGTGGCTTCTAGCCCGGAGAGGGTGAAAAAATCTCCGGCGGCTGAGCTCCGGTCACAACATGCGACGGCGGTCGCCGATCTCCCGGCGAAATCACAGCTTCCTCTGCCTATTTTGGAATTGAAAGAACAAGAAGGTAGCAAGTCCTCGTGGAAATTTTGTAAAGAATCCCCGAGGCTTTCACTTGATAGCAGGGCCATTACAGATGCAAATGGTAGCCTTCATCCCAAGGAAATTCGGACGGGCATATCAATTTTATCATCCACTAATCGATCCCATAGCAGTGTAAGTGATGCAACTGATGAGAGCCAGCAGCATAGGTCTCCAGGTGTAATCGCCAGGCTCATGGGACTGGAACCATTGACGAAATCCACAACCTCTGTAACAGAGAAGAAGCCGGAGCTCCGGCGATCCGTATCGGAATCGAGGGTATCGAGAGATCTCTTTCATTCTCGATTCGTTGCAGAAGGGTCAAATTTCTACTCCAATGCTGTGAAGGATAAGCCACCATTGCGGGAACATTGCGGAGGAGATTCAAGGGATTATTTGGCAATAGACGGTGAGCCTAACAGAGACTGCTTGAGTTCTCCATCGCCGTGGAGAGCTCCACATCATCGGAAAAGCTTGTTTGACTTCGGCGACTTCTTCCCGGAGCCAAAACAGAGTCTCTCTTTCTATAGGGAAGTGGAGAATAGATTTACAGTAAAGGGAATCGACGAGCCTGCGAAGGATTTGGAGACTCTGAAGCAAATCCTTGAGGCCTTGCAGCTTAAAGGGCTCCTGCATTCCAGGAAGTTGCCGGAGCAAAGCAAATTCAGCCACCGAAACTTTGTTTACGAATTGTCGTCCCCGGCGAACGGAGGAAAATCTTCAAGACTATCGAATTCAACAACCCCGATTAACCGACGAATGGCGAATCATTACTCACCATCTACAGGCGCGAATCAATCTCGTGGTGTGCACCGGAATTACAGCATGACCGGAGAAAACTCCCCGGCCGTGAGTCCCCGCCGTGAAAGGAACTTGCGTAGTACGACCCGGTCGGATCGGAACGCAAGTCCGACTCGTTTGACCCGGGTTGACGATAATGCAATTGGGCGGCGGTCCAACTCACCAGTGAAACCTAAAACGTTGAGCTTCGAAACTCCGAGGCGAAAGAACGAATCCTTAGACAATCGGAGAATTTCTCCAGTTCATTCTCCCAAGCGCAATGCCAGAAAGCCCGGGTTGGATCCGATGGCAAGCGATTCATTGCCAAGAAGAAAGAAAGCAACGGCTGATATTCACCACAAGGAGAAGAACACGGTTGTCCCAGTAACTGGGGAGGATGAATCTTCGTCCATTTCTGGGAGTAGCATCACCACATCAACCGACACAGATGTAATTACGGTTAAGATTCAACGCACTTGTGTAGAGTATTAACGTTAATTGTCAATTCATGTTATTAACGTTGTAAATGTGTTATTTCAGAGATCCAGGATTGAGGAATACAAGTATTGCAAGGAGGGTCGAACGTTGTTGGAGAGATGTGATAAGCTTCTCTACAGCATAGCGGAAATCACTGCAACCGATCCGCAGCCAAGCCCGGTGTCGGTTCTTGATCCCTCATTCTACAAGGATGAGTCTTTAAGCACTTCACCGGTTACCAACAGACATGATATTGATTTCAAAGGTAAAATTTATTTCGAGTCGTAATCTATTTATTACACTGACCTGGTTTGGCTTTAGATTGAGTGACAAGATAAAAACTGTGAAATGCTAGACATGTGAGGTAGTTTTAGCTTTTCAGAGACTTTTGAGTCTGGTAGGAATTCAGTGGTAGGTCCAACTAGATCAAATCACAGTTTTAACCATTCCATTCGTTGCACAACAGATCTGTTGTAGGAATGGAACTGTTGAATGTGAATTGGTCTAGGTGAGAAAAGGATGGGGATACCAAATGTGGACTTATCACATACATGTGAATGCCACTGCTTTTTTTCTTTGCTCTTAAGTTCAACAGTAGATTATATACTGTTTGATTCATTCATACCCAATGTTTGAAAAAGTGCTTGGCAGTCCTTATGCGATTAGAGTTCATTTAGTGTCTAGGCGTCCGCTTAGTCGCCCCTAAATGGGTACTTATGCAGCATTCGGGCGACCGGCCAATGCTTAGGCACCTAGGCGGGCTGGGCAGTTGCTTTCTCGAACAGATTACATAACCCCTTGGTGGTTTCTTGGAAAAATACTATACAACCCCCTTGCACACCTCCACACCACCTCCCCTCACATTCATGCACAGTGGACCTCATACACAACAGTATGGAGGTGTAAAGATTGTTTGTGGAAATGGGGTGTTCTATATCACTTCCCGGTTCCTTGTACTTGAAAAGGCAATGGTGCGTTGGGATTACTTCAGATTGGTAAAGTTTCCATCTTTATAAATAAGGTCTTGTGAGTTCGTTGAAGATTGCGCTTTACGTCGTTGTTGGTATGATGACAAAATGCCTCCTTTCCGTCCCAACTGTCTTGCCCGGGTCATGCTAGGATATCGTAGTCACTTGCATAATAGTAGGGGCTTGGTCCTTTCATTGAATTTTCTTGCTTCACTACAAAAGATTGTTGTCCTTAGTTTAATAACAGGCCTGAACACTTCATTTCTGGGGATGTGGAACCTACTCTGATCACAATAAATATAGCAGTTACTCATCAATGGTGACCACAAAAACACTAGGCCATGTGGTCCTTGTTTGAAGGGGTTGCCATTGAACATGAAGAAAAAGCGTGATTACTAGAAAAAAAGAGGTGGAGGGGTTTACTTTGGCTTTTGCGAAGACATTTTCTGGGTATGAAAACGATGGTAGAATAGAATTGATGATGATGTAAAGTACCTGAATACTTCCAATTTTGAGTACTTTGATGACCTGCTTTGCATGTGAAATGAAGATTTCTGGTCCGGGGGAAAAATGATTCATCTGCATCGCATTATGTGACTTACTTTCATGTCTTTGTAACTTAAATTACAGATCACTCCGGTGAGCTCGAAGACGAATTATGGAGCTCCGGCCGGGAAACGCCGGGCGATTTCGATTTCGTTTACATCTCGGATATTATGCGAGCAGGCCCACATCTCCAGGGAGATTCGGACATCTTTCTGGCGCTAGAGAAGCAACGATATCTCAGGGGAGATGATACTTCAAAGGTCTCCAGGCTCCGCAGGATGCTGATTTTCGACGCGATCAACGAGCTGATCGGACGTAAGAGTCGTCTCCCGCCGTGGAAATCCATATCCCTGAACATCACCAATCCTTCCGTCGGCGATGTCTGGTCGGAATTCCAAAGGATTCGAGAACATGAAACTGGTAAAGACTTGTTCGAGTGCATCTGCAATGTGATGAGGAAAGATCTCTGTGATGACTCCGTTACAGGCTGGGCTGGTTTCCCGTTTGAAATGTCGGAGGCCGTCTTGGACATCGAACGGCTGGTGTTCAAGGATCTAGTTAGCGAGATCATCTGGGATTTCGCCACGTCGTCTGACTCCAGAAGCCATGTATCGATGCCAAGAAGGAAATTGGTTTTCTAGTATGACTATGGTCATTTTTGTGTTGGAATGTACGCTTGTTCTGTTTTCTTTTTTTACATCATAGTGCGTGGGGATTAGAAATTCTCAAAGGTCGGGATTTCATATTAGAAAAATGAATCTAAAATTGAATCATCGAATTAAAACTTGCATCGATTGTGAGGTTGTTATCTTGTGAATACTTAGGAATAAATTTGTCGTTGATCATCTAAACTCGTTCGAACAGAACTTTTTGTTAAAAAATATCGTTTACAAATGTAAAAAGCTTTAGACAAATTCGGTGGAACAAGTCCAATTTCTGGTCAAAGAAGCGTCGGAACGTCGGAATTTGGTATGGTGGTATCTAACATCTATCTCGACTTGACGAAGGCGTGGATTGCCGGTCGCAATCAAAATTCTTGTGGACTGTGGTAGTAGTATAGTACGGGAATTTGGAGGATGCCATCATTGGAATTGGGAACATTTGGTGGTAAATTTCCACTATGCCTTGTTAGCCGGCTGACCCACTTACTTGGAAGGCACTTGCACCCTTAAAAAAAAGAATAATTTTACTTGTATCTTCAACTTTGATATACTCTCATAAACTCTTTTATGTGGCAACCATCACAACCACTTATTAAAAAATGAGTGTGGTTGTGTGTGTGGTTGTGACGTGTGCCACATAAGGGGTTTATGAAGTGTGTCAAAATTGAGGGTACATATATCATTGCTCTTAAAAAAATGTTAGGGTCATTTTTTTAGCATATTTATAGCTGTTCTTCAAAAAATAAGTGCTAAGATCTTTTTTTTTTATCATACTAATAGTATAATTAGTTTTAAATTTTGATTCATTCATTCTTATACATGTATCTTCTTAATTAGAAATATATTCATACAAAAAAATTGTATACCAATATTATACATAAAATTTAAATATTTGGGTTCAAAATATTAAAAGTTAAACCCAAAACTTTTGAATGACTTTTAGGTGCCAAATCAATTTTTGGTCAGTTTTAGAGTTTTCTCTGTAAGAGAATTTCAAAGCTGATATTATATTTTAATTTTGCCGAGGGTAAGTGATCAAAATATTTTATTTACCCAAATTCAGTACATAAAAAAGTTCGGTAAGTGTAATATTTTTTAACTTTTGTCATGCAAATTAAGAATATAAATATCGAACAGTATTATATTTTAAATTTATTTAAATTAATTTATAATATTTTAATATTATAATTATTAATATATTTTTAAAAAAATTTATATACGAAATTGGGGTAGCGTAACCCCCTTAAAATATTCTTGGATCCGCCACTGTGTTAGAGACTGCGCATTTTGAAGATGTTCTGCCGTGCTGCGATGTGATGATTGGAATTGGGAGCATTTGGTGGTAAATTTTTTAGTATGGCCTGCAGCGCGGCAGGGTTCCGGTGAACCGCGCTGCTGTAGTTAATCACGTATAAACAAAACCGTGGCAACAGCTCGGTTTAAAAAATATATAAAAAAATTTAATATTAAAATAATATTTCTAATTTCCTGTACTACATGGTAAGCACGAGACAATAGCGCGTTGTCTATTATATATAAACAGTGGTGAAGCCAACATTTTAGAACAGGAGGGCATAGTTCGCATTAAAAGCTACAAAACGAATCAAATTAATATGCAGAAGATATTCCCAAAAAAATAATTGAAATTCGAGATTGAATAATGAATTACACTATTTTATATTGATGAAGTTAACCATATTCTCATAGTTTATGTGCTTTTTCATATAAAATTTTTATGTCATCAAATTTTAATTTATATCAATATATACACATAAATAAATTATTAATGCATGTAACATAAAAAACAAAAAATAAATAAAACTAAATCAAATATAAAAAATACACAGTAAATATATATAATATAAACAGAAAGTTGTAATATTTCTTTACCTTATATATAAGAAAGAAAGAAAGTGATAGAATGACATTAATTATCTTTTATATTAAAAATATTATAATAAATATTACAAACAAATCCAAACTTTTATTACATTTATATTTAACTTTTCAAATTTAATTACTTCCTCAACTTTTTTTCTTTCTATCTTTTATACGCAATGCTCTTCTTAGACTACCCACAAGGGGAGGAAAATTTTCCCTCCACCTCCATGGGGACCGGTTCCCACATGGGTAGCCTTCTGTGGACAACACCACGGAAGGGAAATGGTGGAGATGGGGTAGAAGGGTTCTCTTTCACTCTCTCCACCACATATATTAAAAAAAATTATATTATATTATAATAAGTTAAAATATATTATAATATATTAGAATATAAATAAAATATATTCAAATATAGATTTTTTATTATATATTAAAATATAGATTTTTTATTATATATTAAAAATATTAATTTTTTATTAGATATTAAAAATGTATTATTTAGCAAAAAATTATGATTAAATAAATTATAAAATAATAATAACGAAATTGTAGAGGTGTAAATTTCTTTTGAAATATGGATGATAGATTTGAGAGAGGAAATATGGGTGTAGAAAAGATGAGGTGAAGTTAGAGAAAAGTGGATTGATGTGATTGGTGTATGTAAAAAGGGAAAAAACTTCCTACATAGTTGTGAATAGCATTATGCAATATCGTCGTACTTGTGGGAGGTGCTTTTACAGTATTTTTTTGGCTTCCCCTAGGTCATCATTTTCTTTACCTCACATCACAACACAAATTCACAAGCTTATTTCCCAAGGAAGATCCCTAGCAACGCCAAATTAGTTTTCCTTAAAAAAATGTCCCCAAAGAATGCAGAGTAGGAAGAATCGTTTGTCGAAGATTGGACAACTCTTCCCTATCAGGACACCAATAGATGTAATGAGTTTTGTAAAGGTGAATATCTGTATGATGGCTTCCCCTCCCAAAGCGGCTGAACTTGGTTATGCGCATGGTTGAATGACTTGGCAGAAAATATTTATCCATCTGATTAAGATGAAACCCTAAGCTAATCAGATATCAACTAATGCAGCAAAATTTTTTGAAGATTATAAAAATTTAATTGTAAAAGATTCTGAAGATCAAAAAAATGAGGTGATAAAAGATTTTGAGGATGAAGAGAATGCGGATGCCAAGAAAAATTCAAAATTTAGAAAAATTTAGTTGCACCCGCGGATAATATGATTAAAGTTATTGTAATTCGTATTTGATGTATTGTTTATTAATAATTTATATCAATAATATCATGTCACAATTTAAAAAATGCATTTAAAAATACCAATACAACAAACACAATTCAATAAGAAAAGACCAATACAACACTTGGGAGTGGAATCGGGAATGGCGACGCGTGCTCTTCGAGTGGGAGAAACAGGAACTAACATTGCTACTTGATACACTTTCATGCCTCACCTTGCAGGTTAATGAAGATGATAAATGGATATGCAAACTAAGCAGCACAGGACGGTATGTAACGAAGGCAACAGCATACTTCATCAGACAAGAATATCAGCAAGAAGATATTGAAGAATCTGAATTAGAACTACTAGCCCTGCTATGAAACAGATTCATCCCAAAGAAAGTGCCCATCTTCAACTGGAGACTTAGAAGAGGGCGGCTACCTACACTCTTAAACCTGCAGAACAGGAATGTCATCCACTCGGAAGCACCCAACCTATGCATCTTGTGCAGCAATGAATCAGGCACGGAAGTGCATCTGATAGGAAGCTGCTCAACCTCCAACAAGCTATGGGACAGGGTTAAAACATGGCTGAATATTGCAGCACCTGATATCATGACTATGGAGACGTTCTTGGACAGCAGACCGCAGGCGATATCAAAGGAAAAATGGATCATCTTCTGGACTGCCATCACCTGGAACATTTGGTTAGCTCGCAACATGAAGCATTTCCACAACAAAGAGTTCGAACCAGACACTACTCTGATGAAGATACAAAATGCTACATGGTTATGTATCAAGAGCAAGGCTAAGAATGTTTTGTTTACTCTAGTTAAGATTAGATTAGAGACCTGTTCACATGCTCGGCAGGATTTGCGTAACTTGTGCCTATATAGGCATTGTACATATGTAACCACTACGTTTTTTATCTATACAAATTTGCTTAACAAAAAAAGACCAATACAGCAAGTGCAAATCAATCGACACATTTCAAATTAAATGTTCCCACAAAATTTTCCACGAAATAAATATCTCGAACTTCATTGTTTTGAGATATTTATGCTTGGATTCGTTGTCTACAACAAGTTAATGGTCGTCAGATCAATAAGTGTGTTATTTTCGAACATGAAGGTTATAGCACAAACATAACATCCTTTTCACCATGCTAACTGATCTTTAACTTGACGATGAATTGGAGGTCAATGACAAAGGGGTCATAGGCCCTACTACAACATCTGTGCACGAATTCAGGCTTAAAATCGGCAAGGGATATTTCACAACCGCCATAATCCCCATCCCACATACCACTTTCTATCGCGAGATCTACCGCTGCTTTTAATATTGGTTCCCATCATTTGCTTTTTGTGTTATATATGGTCTTGTTCATTGTCTGTGAAAAAATATAATTTAGTTAAAATAATATAATGCATGTAATATATTATTATTTAAAAAATTACCTCTGAAAAATAAGAATGAAACTGATAGCCCAAATTTGATATACGTTCGCTCGTACTTCAATTTGTATCTGTTTTTGAGTGCGAGGAATTGTAAGGGAGGAAGCGGGGTTTAAATAGGAGCGGGTGCACTGCAGACGCCAATGCGGATGTGTGCGGAAAACACCATTGGGAAATGCCGCGCTGCTATCATCAGTGTGGTTCTTAAACCGTACTGAAGCATTCATTGCGGTGCCCTGCCGCACTGCAGGCAGCAGCGCGGCAGGGTATTTTCGAAATGCCCTATCTCTAACAGGGCACAATCGAAAATTTACTGCATTAGGTAGAATAGAATGCATTGGAAACTGAGGGGAGCGGCATATATCTCGAACGATGCATCAATGGTCAGGACTCAGGTATTGCAGCATGCCGATGAGTCATCCACAATTTTCGCAGTGTCGGGTCTGAGCTTCATGATCCGTATTTGGTTGTTCTTCGATGCTAGCGGCCGAACTGTGAGCCGTCTATTACGGTATAATGTGTTGTTGGGATCAGTGTTCTAGTGTACATCCACATACACGAAACCACCTTGCTTTAGAGCAAGGTGCTGTGCTAGGCGGAGGCCCAGATTTTTATTTTATTAAATATTTTTGGCAAAAAAATAAAAAATTTGCCTAGGTGGCCCGAAAATATCCCTGGATCACTTTTTCGAACACTTGTTAGGATAATACCTTGAATGTGAACTAAAATAATTATTATTTGGATATAATTTTGGACCCAACTTATCTGACTTTGAATAACAACTCGGAGACAATTATTTTACTGGGCTTCTATGCGTATAATTGTGGATTGTTCGGGATGTGTTTGGTGCCAATCTCTTATGATAATTTTTCATAAACAACATTTATGGTGAAAATAAGTCTAGATGCATATTCAAATTCTACATGCACATTAGTCAATAATTGTGATCACTATATTGAAACTCCAACTATATCCTATTTACCTATAAAAAAAACTATATCCTTTTTATTACCGTTAGGTAGACAAGCGAAATTTGACGAAAATCGCATCCAAAGACAGCAGTGATTACTCCAAAAGTTTGGTCTATGTCACAAGCGTCTTGAAGTGTGAGATTCACTGTTTTTCTTTGAGATCCACCGCTTTGACATAGCCAATGTCAGAAAAAGCACTATGTGGTAGTTGGACGACTAGGGAGTGAGGATCGCCTAAGGCTATTCGCAAGGGGAGGGAAACTTCTGTCCCTCCCCATACCTCAACCGGTAATGGGTGAAATGGGTGAAATGTCCTTTCCATGGACAACACCTTTCCTCCCAATATTAAAAATCAAATAATAATTTAATATTAAAAAAATACTATATTAATTAATAATAATATATGTAATAATATAATATCTTATTATTTTAATATATATATATATATTTATATGAAAATAATAAGATATATCTCCGTAATATTAAAAAAAATAAGATTTATCTCCGTAATATTAAAAAAAATAAGATATATCTCCGAAATAGATATTTTTTATTTTATCAAGTATTTATTATTTAATTATTATTTAACAAAAAAATATGATAAAATTAATTATAAAATAATAATAATAAAATTGTAGGGATGAAAATTTCCTTCTATGGTTGTGAAATATGGAGGTTTAGTTGGAGAGAGAAAATATGGGTGTAGAAAAGATTAGGTGGAGTGAGAGAAAAGTGGGTTGATGTGATAGATGTAGGTAAAAAGGGAGAAAACTTCCTCCATGATTATGGACAGCCTAAGCAGGTGCCATACCCATGCCAATAATAGGGCGGGCGGGTACAAGTGGATGTCTAGCCGGGCTTAGGCAATCTAGATGGTTGTTATCTCGAATATAGGATGCATTATTTGTGTTGCATTAGTATTTCATCCCATATCATAAGCAAGCTCACAAAACATTGGCAATCATTTTGTATAGAAATGTTTTACATGTTCCAACATTCAGTTTAGGAACAAGATTTTACCTTCACTTTTAGGTACAAACGAGGAAATTACATTAAAAACATTTTGAACAGATGTTTAATTGGTCAATTGATGTATATGTGAAAATTCTATAACAGACGAAAGGAACCCAAGAAAAATGGACGAATCACGCGTGCCGCTAGCTGATAAAGAGTTCAAAAAGTGTGGGCCATAACATTTACAAATAATATGCATACACGTCGTCATTCGTGGATCTTTCGTCCGTTCCCTTCGTCTGGTATATACTTCCTCGATGTATATGTAATGTATAAAAAAAGTATATGTAATGTATAAAAAAAGTATATGTAATGTATAAAGAGAAAGAGTCAGGTGACATCATTTTTTTTGGGAAGTAGGTGACGTCAGTTTCTACATTCATTTTTATATTCATTTTTAATTTCGACTACTGGTGCCATCCATTACCGAAAATTTGCTACACCGATAGAAAGCTTATATATGGGAGATCAAATGACTCATGTTTCGCCGGAGTTCCGGCGCCAAAACCCTAATTAAGTACTATTAACTCCAAGGAATAAGTGCAATGAAATTATGGGCAACGAAGTCTCTGAAATTCCTTCAAAACATGGGGCTTCTATTTTTCTATGTATATGATTTCTACGCCGTCAATTTCAACATTAGGCGGTGGTAATAGCAAAAATTTGTAAAAGTAGATTTAAAAACGATGTCATAAATTAGTGATTATAACCTGGTTTATTATTATATCAGCATGTCCTCATGGAAGGTGAACAAGAAGTTGAGGATGATGCATCATGGAAGTTCACAGTGATGATGCGGATGATGAAGCATCCACAGACCAAGAGGAGGATCAATCTGCTGTGCTCGTGGTGCCCCTTAGGTTGAGGGGTTACCGATTTATGGTCCCTTGTTGATGTTTTTCTTGAGGCTTACGTAGAGGAGAGGGTTGCTGAATGTTCTCCTCCTACTGCTCCTGTTACTCCTCCTCCTTTTTGATGTTGTTGCAGAGGAGGAAGAAAGTCCGATCTGATTGGAACATAAAGGACTCTAAAGTCTAACCTGCAAGGTTTTGTAGCTATGCCTCACTTAAAGAAGCAATTTTGACAGGTGCATCCTAATTTTCCATTTGGTGCAGTATAACTATTGTCTGTTGCTTCTGTGAACTATAACTTTCTCTGTGAATTTTGTAAGTGAACAGATTTAAAGTTCGTAACTTTGGCTAAAAAACTTAGATTTTGTGTGTGTTTGTTGGTTTTTAACATATTAAAGTGGTGGCTTCATCCACGGATTTTATATAAGTTCTTTCGTACCCGTAGCTTCAGTCACGCACATTAATTTAGTAGAGTCAACACAAAACATACATTTTGAATCAATCTGACTTCCGGTCATATGCTATGCTAGAGTAAAAATAGTACGCATCTCCTCTGTCGGATATTCTTGATAATAAATCTATACTGACTTTACCCCTGATCCGGACGTATCACCTTTTCAGCTCTGTGCAATTGTTTATCTTCATGTGCCTTTGGCCGGACCTTGCCTGCATGAATGAATAAAGATGAGATTTTAAGTAACGTGGTTAAGATAAAATGAAGTGTAGAGTATAAGAAGGAAAGCTGTACAAATTTTGTAGCATGGTTGGGAGAAGGCCGGATCCGAGGATTCCGGCGGCGGCTCCTGCCCGAATATCATTTCGCAGCTCATGTCCACAAAATCTGGTGACAAAGTTACAGGTTGAGTTGTTGCTGAAAGATCAATTCCAGATCTACAGTCCTACCTTTAGGATTTACGACCTTCAGCTTTAACCAAATGATAATTATACAGTTGTGTCTCCTCCGTGTATCAATAAGATCAAGCGGGGAAGAAGGATATGTATATGTAAGTTTTAATTGGTTAAGAGCTCAAACTTCCACTACTTACTGGGGATCATGTTGACTGGCATTCCCAAAGAATTCTTGATGAATGCTTGAGAAGGCATCTTGCACATGTTCGTGCACACTCCTACACAATTTGTCTCCTCCAACACCCTTGGAAAAGGAATTGTAAGAATATATATATATAGGTATATCTTCATATGCACAATTTTACGTGATACCATCCATTTTCGAAATTTAAAAAAGTATCACGAGTCAGGCAGACCTCTCCGTACCTGCATTTCGTTATGTGCACTACATTTCTCTGTATTATTCCTCCCAACTCCGACTCCCTCACCTAATCATCCGACACATCAAATTGTGAAAGGGTACAAAGTTGTAAGTGATCCTTCTTCTTATATTTAAATGGAAATGCACCTCGCAGGGGCCGACGAGCCAACGGAAGAAGATGGTTGTGAACAGGGCGAAGAATTGCCTTGTAAACTTGGATGGTGGGACAAGATTCTTAATCTAGGAGAGGGAGAGAAGATCATAGTTTCAGCAGTTTAAAATAAAATGTTGTTTACTGTTGTAAAGTTAAAACCTTTAATATGAACTTACCAACAAGAGAATAATCCCGGGAAAGGCCATATCCAAGGATTGAAGGACGAGTCTCCGCTGTTCTGCCGGACTGAACAGCCGCGACGTGGTGATCACCGTCTCTACCAGCCCATCATAGCCGCTCTTGTTGATTCTCAAGCCTGTGAAAAAACAGAAACAGTTATCTAACGGCATGTGTTGTACACTAGATAGTAATCAGTAATGAAACAGGATATTGAGGAAGAACCTGTGGCAGCTTGTAAGCTGTTTGAGAGATGGTTAATGGCAAGAAGATCAAACCAGCTGTCTTTGTAAACGATGAACGTTCTGGATACCCTGTTGGATTCTTCTGCTGGCAGGGAACACAGTATGGAGGGGGGAAGCCATCGGATTCGCACGGCCGGTGGCCGAAGGAGTTGGCCGCATGGTGGCAGGAGCATTTGTGTTTACTGGACAGGGAAAATACTGGAGTTTGTGTGTTTGACAGAAGATAATATATGTATAGCAAGTCAAAAACTAAGCAGAAGGTTGAGAAGAACGGCACGTCCAAGGGGAACATGCTTATTTAGTGGGTTCTTGCAACATTTTAGGCGTAACCAAAAAGAGATGGGGGAAAACAATATTTGTTTACAATAACTTGTATGGTTAAGTTGTTTTGAAGCAATAGGGATGCCAATAGAGCGGAGCAAGACGGATTCAGGTCCACCCACCAGGCTGAGCCTAGCACCCTCAATCATAACAAGGTTCAACTAGTAACGTTTAATGTCAAGTATATTGAACCCTTAATAGACAAAGAGGTCAACCAACTTGGAGAAATGATTTAAAGCACCACATTTTTCACTCACACCACCACACCTTCATTAGTGAGCGCACACATACATGCTAACGTGTATGAGTCTCACTAGAATGTGAATGGAGATCGGTTTTCACCAACTTCAATAAAAAAAATCATTTCTCCGCTCAACAGCAAGCTAAAAACAGATTACCTATTCACATGAACATTTCAATAGATTCCAAAACCAAAACAGCAACAAAAAATAGAGACTAGCAAACAGCTACAGCATTAATTAATCAAAGCAAATCAATCTAGTTGTTTTTTGGAGACACTAAACAGTCCTACAGTTTATAAACGTCAAATCTGATTATAACTAAGCTAAAGTTAGGTAATGGCAGGCAGCCACAATTGCATGATACAGCTTTTGTTTGAAATAAAAGGCAAAGGTGATTGAATTCAACGGAGCAATGAAAATCATTCCTTGGTGGTTTTGTTGATGAGGGATTTGTGAATGTGGGGAATCACACCTCCACCTGCAATGGTTCCTTTGATGAGTGTGTCAAGCTCCTCGTCCCCACGAATAGCAAGTTGGAGATGCCGCGGAGTTATTCTCTTCACTTTGAGATCTTTACTGGCGTTTCCAGCCAACTCCAGCACTTCTGCAGTTAAATATTCGAGAATGGCAGCTGAGTAGACGGCTGCAGTTGCTCCCACTCTCCCATGGGCATTAGTTCGAGACTTGAGGTGGCGATGAATTCTACCAACAGGAAACTGTAGGAAAACAGATAGAGGAAGAAGAAAAAATATACAATAAATTCCAAATAATGTATTTGAGGCACATACGAAGGGTACTGTAAACTTAGTGAATTTATACAATTGTGTATATATCGCAAAGTAGATGAAGAGTTCAGTAAATTGTAGAAAGTAGCAACCTCCATACGAGTAAACTTATGGTGTCGAATGTACGGTGCCGAATAAATGAGTTATGTGCTGAATTCTAATCATGATTGTCGATATTGTCATCCAATACTTAGTTCTGACGGTACATAACTCATTTATTCGATAGCTAACATTTTTCACTTCCATACAACCCAGCAGGCAAATAAGATAATGAACCAAAACAAAAGAGATAATCAAATATTGAGATTTAACAATATCAAACAATAGCGTAACCATGAAAAAACAAAAACAATATCAAACACTATTATCATTTTCCATTTGACAAAGGCTGGGGAAACAGTGCATCACACGATTATAAAGTAAGCCATACAGAAGCCAAGGCTTTATGAGGTAATGAAAGTTGCACTCAAGAAAATTGAAATTATAAGTCCAATACATGTGAAAAACACAGATCCATGTGTATAAAACTGTATCTAGCATTCAGCGTAAGCTGATACCTGGAGGCCAGCACGAGCAGACCGGGAAATCGGCCTTTTCTTGTCTTTCTCCTTGTTTGTTGTTCCGGCCGCCATTGTCTTCCCAGCAACAAGTCCTTTTCCACCTTTCCCAGCCATCGTCCCTAATTAACCACTGCTTCAAACAAACAGAGACGGCAGTCTTAAACTAGAGTGTCACAATAATTCGTAATTCGAAGTTTTAACTTTTAAATACGTATGCTTTCACCAGATTTTCGAGCTCAAAACAAGATTCTCTGTACGTCTTTGGAAACATTTAAATACTAAGTCATTAGAAAAATTAGGGGAAAAAATTAAATCTCAGAGCCGAGCCGAGCATCCTAACCCTAGAAACATCAATCCCCGTCAAAGTCGCTAAACGAAATCATGAACCCGTACGCCCACCAAATTCCACTACAGATCCGGCTACAAACGCAACTTGATACACGAAATGTGTACGAAAGAACGAAAAACGCATGTAAATCAAACCAAGAGAAGAAAAATACAGGATACCCAAACGCAAAGACGATGAAACCAAGAGCGATAAAAATAATAATCACCTGAGATTTCCAGAAGCAAGAAGATAACTGGGCAGGAAGAAATTCGGACACGGAATTGCGTCAGTACTAATTTATGAACAAATAAAAAAAAGAACTAACAGAATTTATTACGAACCCGGACTAGAACACAACGGCGGGTCCTTTTGGGTGGGAAATGGAAATTGCTCGTTCGAAATATTTGGCCACATCCAAAAGACGATAACACCCATATTGGGCCTGGAATACGAGCTCACATGCCCAAATATCGTTGAGCATAATTAATAACATCCCATTCTAGGGAATTATTACAGATACTGCTGACTTCAAGCCGGCTTCATAGTGGCCCGTTATGAACAGAACCTCCAGGAATGATAAAACATGCGGGAGAATTCATGGAAAGTGGACGAAGCTATACAGGGCGCGATCTAGCTGAGTGGTCCAAAAGTGTTGGTCATCCTAGTGCGTACATAGCTCACTAGGATGTGTGATATGAAATGCGCAGACCAATGATATGTTGCATTTTAAGTGACCCATTGGATGGTCAACGGTCATCTGGTGACGTCGTGCCATGCAGACTTCGTTTGGTTCTCATGAATTATCTTGCGTGTGCTATATCATTTTTGGCCATTCAGTGAGACTCTTAAAATGTGTCACGTCCGCTTCGTGCCCTTTTCCAGTGACTTTTACGTGTGCGCCATTTACGGACTCCAAACCCTCGTTTGAATTCTTATTTCATTTCTTTGGAGATGTACCAGTAATGATTTAACACATTCAGATCGTCGCAATACTAATATCATACAATATTCAGAATCATAGAATTCTTCCTTATCTTAAACCTTTGGTTTAAGGGTTTTGCAAGTCAAAACATATTAAATAGCATAAGATTTTTTAGACTTCAAAGTTGTTGCAATCAAAATGTATAATCGTTTATTAATTCATCTTTTCATGATGATTTTGCAATCAACATTACATTCTTATTTCAATGACAAGAAAAAGAGTACGGTTGATTAACGAATCGAACTCAAACAAGTAGATAATGTTTGCGAGGTTTTGTTTGAAAAGTTTAACAAACGTATCTTCATGTTTTACCTATGTCCGTTATGAATTGTGGGTTGTTCGCGAAAAACTCGCAGATATAGCTGTTTGTGTTCATTCAAGTTCGATTCATTTATTTGTTTGTTTACACGTTTCCATTTATTCATTCGGTATTTACGTTAATTGAGTAATGAAAGCAATGTAAATTGAAATTTAAATGTACACAAATAATTTAATGCAATTTTATTTTTATACAATGAGCACATAAATTAATGAAATTGAAATTTGAAATGTAAAAAATTAATACGATGTAATTTTATATTGTGCTGGCACATTCACATGGTTGAAATGACTATCACAAATTAAGGGTGGAGTCTATATGGCTCCCATCAAATACTCATATTGTTACCCTCCATTTTTATTCCGGACAATGTCATCGTCCGTTGACAAAATTAATCACACCAATGAAAAATTTATACACATAAGACCAAAAGTCTCATAATTCGACGGAGTTCCAATGATTTCATTATCGATAATTTTGTTATACTTTTTTCCTTGGGTTAAGTAGTCCTTAATTAGGGTTTAGAAAATTTCTTTGACTGAGTCGCCGATACTCCGCCGAATCATGAGGATTTCGGTCTCCTGTATATAGCTCATCCAACGTTGTGGCCAATTTTTGTAACGGACAATGGTAGTGTACAAAATTAAAATAGAGAGTAATTTTTTTTGGTAGGTAAAAATAGAGAATAATAATATGAGTTTTTGAGGTGAGTATACATTAATTAGCCCATAAATTATTAACTATTTATAATGATAACTAAATTGTAATATATACATTCTCAATAAAGAGTATACAAAATGATTACTATACTATTTTACAAAACACAGATAGAAACACTAAAAGTTTGGCTTAAAAGGCCGTTAATAAAATAATATCACATTTAATTTATAATCTTATTGATGGAAGCTTGTATCAATAAAGAAAAAGAGGTGTTATTTTTTTTAAAACCCAGCAAAATTATATGTTTACAAAAATTCTTTTAAGGTGTAATTGAGACCTGTATAATATATAGATAATAGGGGAATCCTAATACGCACTATTCGTATAATTTTTACATGCCATCACCCGTTTTTTAAATTGATCGCACAATTGAAAAATTTATACATATGAGATTAAAAGCTCTGTGTTCCAGCACGGTCTCGAGGATTTCGTCACAAGGAATTTCTAAATTCGTTTCCTCTTGGTTTAAGTAATCCTTAATAGAATCTTTTCGTCATCGGGACAGTGTCGGAATATGGGAATTTTCATCTCCTGTGGTATAATCTTTCTAATATTGCGACTAATTTCGAAAATAGATAGTGGCATACAAAAATTATACACGGATTATACACACAAAGATTGTGCACATGAAGCTTTCTCTATATAATATTTTAATAAATGAATTATCAGGTGCTCAGTTTTGTTATGCTCAGTAAGACGTAAGTGTTGTCGTGTTCGGTTCTAATATAAGTCTTTCATCTAACAATATGACGTCAGAGATTAGATCAGTCACTTAAAATGACTTAAATAATCAATTTAATGTGAATGATCAGATTACCAGACGAAGGGCTCAAATTAGAACTGAACATAACAACTACTTATAACACAGGCTGAGCATATGAGAATATATCAATTTTAACAATAGTAATAATATTATTATATTTAACATTAGCAAATTTTCATTAACTATTCACGAACAAGTTTGTATTTTTATGATTTACTGTTATATATTTTAGTTTAATTAAACTTGACCTGAATAATATTTACAAGTATAAATGAACTCTTAGCTAAGAATTTTTTTGAAACGTAAGTATATTGAACCCTGGACTTCCATGTTGGAAGTTATCCAACCCACTGATTTAGTTATAACGATGATGAAGATTGACGACAAAACGTGGGGACATTCGTAAAAGTAACCTTATGAGAAATCTGTTTTTGAAAAGTAACCTTACAAAAAAAAGAATTGCAAATGTAACCTCTATCTTTAAAAATAAATAAAAAATCGAATATATTTTAGTTTATCATAATAAACGCCGATACTAAACTGTCAACTAACGTAATTACACTCATTCTCGCCATCCCCAACCACCGTTACGGTTTTCCGGTCGTCGGAAAATATAAAACATTTTTCTTCTATTCTCCCTCATTCTAGGCTCAATTTTTCCGGAAACACATTCAAAGAGAGCGAGAGAGACAAAGAGACCGAGAATAGGGCAGTTCTAATCTGTTTTCTATTTTTGAAGGTGCGTTTGATTCTGAATTCTAGCTGATTTATTCATACATTTTGGTGTGAGAATTTCAATTCTGTGATCTGAACGTTCATTCTCTGGGTTAATTCAATCGATTTGTGGTCAAGAATACATGCTGCGGTCGACATTCGGTCACCTGACACCTTGTAGTCGTGATTACCATGCTTGATCGAGTAACCCGACTCCTTGATCTAATTCGTGTTACATTTTTGAAGGTGCGCTTGATTCTGAATTCTAGTTGATTTATGGAAACGATTATTTAGTTCTCGGTATGGGTCATGCATTTTTGTGTGAGAATTTCAATTCCGTGATCTGAACGTTCATTCGTTGGCTTAATTCAATTGATTTGTGGTAAAGAATACAGGCCGCGGCCTGCATTTGGTCACCCGACACCTTGTAGTCGTGATTATCGTACTTGGTCGAGTAACCCGGTTGTCTATTATTTGCAGATGAAGCTGACTTTATTTTATAAGATTATAAATCTTGATGAAGTAAAGGATCTTCCAGAGCTTATAGGAAAAGGCGTCGACTGTAGTTTGAGAGCTGTTCAAATCGAGGAGAATCTATCGTTCGCATCTTTATTAGATCTCACTTACACAAGACATGGTCTTAGTAGAGATACAATAAATTTAGTTTTGGAGTACAATCCCGAAAGGAAGTTCGACCATTCAGAGTCTACCATTTTACTGCGTGATGAGGGCAATGTTGTGAGATTTTTAAGCCAACGTGAGAACGAGAATTCAACGAGACACACTTTGAAAGTTATTTTGCGTCCCAAGGGAGTGGCAGAATGCGCGCCTGAGACCCTGAACCAAAATGGCACGCAGGCTGGCTCCATAGTTATGCCGAAATATGAGTCCACGACATTCGATGCGGCAACGCATGTGACCAATGCTAACGGACTGGTTGCACATAAGCTCAACGTCAACGAGATAGAAGTCGTGATGAACATTCAGGCCAAGTCACCTTGTGTTGATGCGTTTGCAGCAGCAAATGGATTCGACATAGGATCACACAGTCTTAACTCGCTGGTGCCGGACTACGAAAGAGTGCATGATGAGGAAGTATGCCGTGGCATACATCTCCATGTCGTTCCCATAAATACACCTTTTCCTCCCCCAAAGGTTCATGGCAAGAACAGAGGAAGGTCAATTTCTCCGTATTCTACAGTGGAAGGCAAAGCAAGAATGAAGCGAAAGAATCGCTACCAGAAATGCGGTGTCCTCGAATATTATGCAAAGACATGCAACATGGGGGGTGTTGATAAGAAAAACGAATCAACAAGTGGATGGTGGGAGTGAGGGCAGCAGCCTACAGTTCGTATCGTACTCTTTCCAAATTTTCATTTGCTGAACATTTAATTGAGACTTGAGAATAAGGATTCAATTGTATTCATTTCATCCAAGTAGTTGTGAATTCAGTCGTATTCATTGCTTAATCATAATCTATTCATTAGCGTAATCATGTTCTATAATGTAATTTAGCACTTTTAATATGTCGGGTTTAACGCGGCTTACAAGTAAAGCGGGAACCTACGTGGAAGTACATAATTCGTTGTTAACTATTCTATACGGGAAGAACACGACTATACGTGATAGACCCGGACACAGTGTCGGGCAATAAACATTTAACAATAAACAAGAACAATCCTCCCGACCTCGGATAATCGTGGATATCTCAGAATATTCATACTCCAAATATACTGTAATTCATGGTTTAATTCACATCTAACGGTACGAGCTCGACTATACGTGGTAATCCCAAGTCGGACCCTAAACTATTAAACAAATAAAGCAATCGATAAGACCACGACCCATCGTGGTGAAGAGACATTCGTGCTCCAACTATTAAATAAACAAAGCAATCGACAGGATTGCGACCCATCGTGATTATCCCGGAAGAGACCTTCGTGCTCCTACTATACTGTATTAAGTATAACATACGTGGTAAACCCAAATAATGCAGTTGTGCCCTAAACTATTAAACAAATAAAGCGTCAAGTGATCGACAAGACCGCAACCTGTCGTTGTTATCCCGGAAGAAACATTCGTGCTCCAATTATCTTATAATCCATGGTTCTATCCAGGTCTGACCGTATGAACTCGACTATATGTGATAATCTTGGTTATCTCAGTCGGGCACTAAACAATTAAACAGATAAAGCAACCGACACGACCGCGATCCATCGTAGTGAAACATCCATGCTCCAACTTTTAAATAAACAAAGCAATCGACAGGACTGCGACCCATCGTGGTTATTCCGGAAGAGACCTTCATGCTCCAACTATACTGCATTAAGCACAACATACGTGGTAAACCCGAATAATGCAGTCGGGCCAAACAAACAAAGCGATCGACAAGACCACGACCAGTCATTGTTATCTCGGAAGAGTCATTCGTGCTTCAATTATCCTGTAATCAATGGTTCAATCCACGTCTGATTGTACAAGCTCAACTATACGTGGTAATCTCAGTTATTTCAGTCGGGCCCTAAACTATTAAACAAACAAAGCAATCGACAGGACCGCAACTATACGTGGTAAACCCGGATAATACAGTCAGACCCTAAAAATAACACTAAACATAATCTAAATTTTGTTTAAGTAACACATGGACTCATAATTGTGGTATATAATTTATCACTTTTACACAGTTTAAATTTCGTTTAACGCCTTATAAACCGTGAGACGAACATTGTATGATTGATTCACATCTAAGACAAGTTGCTCTTACGAGGTATGTAATGAAGTCTCTTTATTTCCAATCTACTTGAAAATATTGTCTTCAATCTCACAAGTGCCTTAGTAGGTAGCACCCAATAAAAACTAATATATTCATACGCATGTTTGTCCATTTATACTCACTTAGCTTGTCAAATAGAGTAATTAGAGTTTTTTTTAATATTTTAGCCATAATTAAATATCCGAATAGCAAAGTTGGAAATAACTCATCAATCGATAAAATCATGATGCAATCGCGGTTAACCCGGATATCTCAGTCGGGCTCTTACCCTAAATTCTAAATCCCAAACCTAAAGAGAAATGCTACATATACTTATTTTTTATACAAAATTAAGTATACGTAGTAAAACAACGTCGTTTTGTTTAAAAACAGTAAAACACATATTTTATGGTATAAAACGACGTCGTTTTATGCATTGTACCTTAATTATGTATAAAAAATTAAGTACACTTAACATTTCAAATACTTATTTATTTTAATACTTATCCAAAAAATAAAATAAAACACTGAGCGTGTAGTCTTTTCATAAACTGCGCGTGTAGTCTTTTCATAGACTGCGCAGCTTCTCATGAACAGAGCGATTATTTTTGAGATTCTGTTGTGATGGAGAACAGCTGGAACAATTATGATCATTCAAGATCTTGTTCTATAAATAAATACAATAACAACCAAGAAAACTTACTCCTCATTCGTAAGTCGTATCACATGGTTGCCAACGTCGCCGCTTCCTTCTCCGATTCTGTCCCCACCAGAATAAGGCATACCATATTATTATGTGCAGTTATTTTTATCCCGGAAGACAAACCAGCAGCCTTCTACCAATTACACTCCCCCCAACAGTTTGTTTATCAGTGAAGTGATGCTGGTGTGTCTTCCGGGATAAAGTGAGTTGCCCCTAATGGACTTTGCACGCTCCATGGATCAGCACCTGCGCTTTATATCGCAATGTCCCTTTTCTAAGAAATAGACATACACTCTCATAGGATAGGTTTCCCGTTTGCAGCATATATGGGATGCGGTCCGACATTGAAAGAAAACTTTTTCTCCTGTAATCTTAACGTCATCCACGAGATTTTTTGAATATGAATCTCCATCAGAAGCATTTTTTGCTACAATATTTGTAACTTGTTGACTTTATTGGATTGATATGAGTATTTGATATTAATTTTTATTTTCTTTATAATTTAAATTCGTTCAAAGGGTCTCGAGTCTAGCACCACGATACTCGCTCACCTCACACACACCTCGGATAGTGCATTCGTTCCTATCACCATAGCTGAAGTTCTCTCATTACGTATAAAATGCAATTACCGGGCTGGTT
The DNA here is from genome assembly GCA_025802335.1 of Pinguicula primuliflora. Lineage (NCBI taxonomy): Eukaryota > Viridiplantae > Streptophyta > Magnoliopsida > Lamiales > Lentibulariaceae > Pinguicula > Pinguicula primuliflora. The sequence continues at coordinate 3,037 of JAOYMZ010039452.1, read as the reverse complement.
GCAGCCTGCAGTCGAGGTTCGCTCACCTCGGATACTCGCTTACACGTATATGTGTTACGGGACTGCAGTAAACCAGTATCTCCAAATGCAATTAAAAAACAAAAAATAAAATAAAAATAAAATGCAATTACTCTATTGCCCTCCAAAGTGTCTTTCCGCCTTCCAGCCTGCTCATATACTATATGTGTCTCTTCGTCTTCATCAGAGTACGAGAAGTCGAAAGTCGGAGTCGGAGTCGGGTCGGCCCCTGGCCGCCCACCGACTTGGCCGACTAGTTGGCCGACAAACCCCCCCTCCCCCCCCCCAAAAAAAAAAAATCTGGCCCAGAGTTTAAAAAAAAATAGTCGGCCCGTGTTCTAGAAGTCGGCTAATTAATTGGTCAGGACAGCCGACTAATCGGCCAACTTCTAGAACACTGCTGTCCTGGTACACGGACCGATTTTGCCGTCCGAATAGGCCCAAAACGGGGCGCCATCTAGAAGGAGGCCGACTAGTCGGCTGACTAATCGACTAGTCGGCCGACTTCTAGAACATTGGTCTTCATACTTGCCCCTCGTTGGCGTCAGTCGATAAAAGCGCGACCATTTATGTTTTTTAAATTCCATTACTCACGCGTGTTTTTCCCGACCATACGTGCATTACACATGTATAGTTTTCAGAATGGTGCGCTGTATCAGGGAAATTGTGCGACCATACGTTTTTTATACATTCCAAATGAAATGCCTCTTTTGCCCTCCAAAGTGTCTTTCCACCTTTCATCCTGCTCCTATATGTGTCTTTTCGTTTTCAAATGCGCTCCTTCTTAAGGGCATCATTCGATACAAGCGTGATCATACGTGTTTTTTTATAAGTGCCCTTTGCTAGAAAACTTCACAAAATACATAATCAAGATGTTTGGCTCGCACCAAAATTCTTCTTCATCCGACTGTTTCGTCATCATCCACTGTCCCATTGATGCATTTTACTTTAACGTTCATCATACGACGATTGATATCAACACGAATGACAGAGTCAGTTAGGACTTTCATATCAAAACTCAGAAAAATCTACTCGTCCGGAACTCAGTAGTACAGTTGTTCAGACCCCGGTTGCACATTTGTTCTTAACCCGGATAGTCGAGACTAAATTATTATCAACATTCTATATACTATATTCTTCCTATTTAATATTCACAAGCAGCCCAAATACGATTAATTCGGTGGCTATGGCAACGTATCATTAGACGAGACAGACAAATCACAATACTAATCGGCATCATCTTCCATTCTTCTCAGATTCTAAACGAAGCATTCGCGATAGGCAGCAATTGGACCCAGTATGTTAACTTCTATCATACAGTGGTTGATTTCACCGCGTATGACTCGCCCTCCAAGTAATTCGGCCTGAAGGGCGAAGTCAGAGACAATGTCAAAGAATTCGATCGTGTCGGACACACGGCAAAGTTTAGAGGCAAAAGAAGCTAAGTTGGGTGATAAGCTCCAAAAGACGGTGACAATTCAGACTGCATTAGTGGCGTAGAGGTTATCTAGACTAAACCTGTCGGGCTATGCCGGGTTCATGGTGTTCAGCGGTTACAAAGTCAAAGGCGGTAGTTGTCGCGACAAGGTCGTCGAGTGTGGTGTCGAGGGCTGCATTGGATGCAAAATCGCCTGGTTCGACAATGCTGTTGCATAGGGCGACGAGGTGTGCGGCTTTGGAGACGAAGGCGGTTACAAAAGCGACGATGACACAAAAGTCGATGAATGAGACGGCAATAAGGTCCGAGCCGATCACGACAAGGGCGGTAACTGAATCGGTTAAGGCTGTGATGGCGGCACACATGGTTTGAACTTTTAAACTCTAGGTTTTTTCACTGTCGGAAATGATACAGTAAAAAAAATAGTCTTCCGGCTATTGACTTGATTGGAAGGTACTAAGAATGTTTAGTATTTTATTTCTTTTCTTCCTTTTCTTTTAATCTTTTAAGTAAAAAAATAATAAAAATAAATTAAAATTAAAATATGAAGTTACATTTCAAAATAATATTTTTTCAGAGGTTACTTGTCCAATTATTCCATTTTTTTTTTGTGTCTCCCTTTATTCTTCTTCTATTCCTGACCTGTCCAATTTCTACAGAGGTCTGGCGATTATGCTTGGAATGGTTGAATCTCCCAGCTTGCGTCTGGACGAACTGGGAAGAACTTGTAAATTTTTCACAAATTCCGCATCCCGCAAGATTGGAGAAGAAGATCTGGTCTCTGGTCTGCCAAGAGATGATATGGCATCTGTGGAAGACAAGAAATGCGGCAGTGTTCAGGCAGGAGCATCCGGATGTGAATACGGTCATGGAGCAAGTGAAGCTGCAGTGTTGGGTAATTCTGCGGGCTAATGGTGTATTGGGCCTCCAAATTAGTTATGGTGATTGGTGTAGAATTGGAATGGAATGTATAGCCCACTAGAAGGATATAAAGTGGTGCACATGTAAATATGTAAATACTATATTCAATACAAAACCTTACTTATCAAAAAAAAAAAATCCTCGGCCGATAGACTTTTTCCTTCAAAATGTTTCTGATTTCTGCTCATCCATATCTCCCAGCACATGGCAATCCATACCGATTTCCACTCATGTTAACACTTAACAGGCTCGTGCGCTCAAATGAGAGAAGGAATTTTATATACTAGTTTTTACCTTGTACAAATCCGATGTGGGACATTATTGCTTTGCTTTAGTACTGAACCTTTGCATTCGTCTACTCTACGCTTGAATTTGAAATAACTTTCTGGAACTTTTTAGCTGACATGGCAACCTTAACTGAAGCTATTCTACTACTAGAATGGATGAACCATCAAAATCTAAATCCAACTCCAACGGAAAAGTGGAGGAAGGAGCACGAAATGTGAACTTCATTATGGAGGAAGAAGCTTGAAATGGCAACGGAAATTCATTAACTTAGTTCAAATGTCAGCATTACGGAGGAAAAATGATTTCTGACCAAAATGTTCCTTCCAAGTTACAACAATACAACCCAACAACGTCTGAATAATAAGGAGCAGA
>JAOYMZ010039441.1:0-15399 GCA_025802335.1 Pinguicula primuliflora | reverse complement strand
ATCAGCATAGTAAATGAATCATTTTTCTATTCTTGAACTAAAAATACTAATTTATAATGTGCAAATTTATTCTCTTTCTTCAGTTCTATAAGTTGCAGTTCTATGGGATATTTTGAATCTCTTTAAAATGGTGAGTTGCTATACAATTTATTGAAGCCAATGCTTTATTCTTCCTATTTTTTTCTTTGAATTATGGTTCACATTAGAGAATTTTTTTTACAATCACGCATATAGCTGTTTGACAATGGAGCTCCACTATTTCTCTCGATGTTATGATTTTGATAGTTTCGATGTTATGATTTTTTTCTCAAACGTTTGTTCCCTTCAATCCAACCACCAGATTGAAGATGTTTTAATCATGAAGTGCCCTCCAAGAAAGCCGAGCATCGTCGGCAGTGATGAGTTACGTCTTCAGTAGCTATTTGATGCCAATCCTTTTAGTCAATTTAGTTAAATAGATTCATTTCCCGTGACAAAAATGAAAATCAAAATCCTCTTTTTGATGTTTTGAATTATCACAACGTCTTTATGCTCTATTACTTGGTTTCTTTTGTTTGATTTTTTTTTTGCATTCTTATAGAAAACTAAGACGCGTGATTGACATTTTTTTGTCCCTTATCACATATTCATCAAAACCGTGCCCTGAGGGCACGGGCATTTTCTAGTCATTCAAAAATGAGAAAATAAATGCTCGTGGAAAGTGCTATTGACGGTTCAAGCCTAGCAGCAAATGCATGGCACAAAACTGAAAAATTTGGCCCGGACCATTAATCGAGTCTCGGGTCCGCCTGCCCACATAGGTGTTTTTGATGGGTCGCCCCACATAGGCGGGTTTGATGGGCTTTGAATAAATCGAGCCCAGATAAGTGGGTCTCGTGTGTGTGGGTGCATGTGTGGGGATTAATTTGGTAGAAATATGGGTTATCCTCGTAAAAACCTTAAGCCCAAGGTGATTTGATTTTAACCCACATTTCTATTTAAATCTCATTATTCTTACTTCCACAATCGGTGTGGGACAGTTTCAACACTCCCCCTTAAGTCCAACTAGGCAAGCCCTATCGGACTTAAACACCCACACTGTATAAATGCAGGATCGTTCCTGCTCCGATACCATGAAGAAATTTGGCCCGGACCATTAATCGAATCTCGGGCCCGCCCGCCCACTTAGGTGGTTTGATGGGCTTTGAATAAATCGAGCCCATATAGGTGGATCTCGTGTGTGTGAGTGCGCGTGCGTGGATTAATTTGGTAGGAATGTGAGTTATCCTCGTAAAAACCTTAAGCTCAAGGTGATTTGATTTTAACCCACATTTCTATTTAAACCTCATTATTCTTACTTTCACAATCAGTGTGGGACAGTTTCAACAAAAACTACACCTCCGAAGATTGCCAGATTTACCTGGAAGGTACTCCACAATCGAATTCCCACGACGGATAATCTAGGTGGAGGGGGATCGCCAACACAAGCATATATTTCCCTCTATGTCAGGAAGAACATGAGACGGTGGAGCATCTGTTCCTGTATTGCTCGATAACCTACAAGATATGGCGACTTTGTTTTGAGTGGCTTGAAATTCTGGAGCAGTTGGCAGTAAATTGGGAACAATTGCTGAAACCTACTGAACAATCCGGCATTCCCGAGCAAGATCAGAGCGATATGGCTGTTGATTTGGAAGCACACCGTGTGGGAGGTATGGAAGTCTCGAATTCTATAATCTTTCGACAAGAGATACACAATGAGGAAAATGTTCTTGCATAAGTCAAATTGCAACTTTGGTTATATCTAAGGGCCAAGTTAAAATTGAGCACCCATGTTGAGTTAGGTGAATGGTGCAGGAGTCCAGTGCACCGTATGCTCCGTTTGAGAAAGCGCCTAGACTGCTTAGACCCCACCTAGGTGCTAGGATGTCGCCCTCTGTCTTTACCGAATTCCCGCTTAGACCGCTTATATGTCTGCTTAGGCGGGTGCATAGGCCGTCTAGGGTGCTAAGCGGCTCCTGACCGCCTAGGGTCCGTCCAGCGCTTTCTCGAACACTGATTGTATATAGTTGAACAGCCCCAAAGGCCCAAAATGCTGTTAGATGTAAATATATAAATATTATAATAATGAAATCTCCTCACTTCTAAAAAAAATTTAACGAATGCCTCTTTTACAATGTCGTGTGTTCGATCCTACTTTGGATTAAGAAGGTATCTAATCTAAGTTTTAAGAAGCCACTGAGTTAAAAAAATGTCTTAGACTCTTGAAGGCATTTTTAGAATTTTAATTTGTGTGATTAATTATCAACAATGAGCTTCTAATGCACAATACTAATGTGCACATTTTTTCCCTTACGTGACCACGTAATTGTTAAACTCAAGTAATTTAACCGGTAAGTTAGATAATTTTTTTATAGGTAAGTCCAACATAATAGATGATGACATTTGCTAAAATTATAAATAAATGTATAAATTTGTAAATAAATGAATGATCATATAAAAATAATTTCACATATTTTGTAAAAATACGGGAGAAACACAGAAGACAAGAGCAATGGCTAAAAGAGAGAGCTAATGATCAGAACATGGATGATCAGAATAATGTTAATGTATAAGAAAACGGCTCTTTCTCTCTCTATGATTTTGCTCTGCCTTCTCTCTAATTTCTGACCGATCTGCTCGCTTCCAGCCGCGGTGGTCGCGCTCTGCTCTTTCCCATCTTCCATGGAGGATGTTAATATGAATGCTGCCGATGAATTTCCCTCCCTGTTGGAAGGGCTGGCTACGAAGAAGGTTAAAAATAGGGATTTTGCCGATGTGGGCTCCGGGGCGGCTCCGGGGCCTTCGTTACCATCTGCGTCGGTGCCAGTACCGGCCTCCGGCACTACTGCACGGTCCTACAAGTCTCTGGTGGCCAAAGAAAGGGTGGATTGACGGAAGGACATCAAAATCAAACCTGAGGATGTGGTCCACTCCCACTCTGGATCCGTAGGTGTTGTACAGTTCAAAGAAAATGTCCAAACATACATGGAGAGTAATATGACAAATACGCTGATCATAAGACCACTAGGTCGTTACATGGGGCATCAAGCATTGCTCAAGAGCCTGATGCAATACTGGAAGCCCAAGGGAGACATCAAACTAATTGATATCGATTGTGGCTTCTATCTGTTGCGCTGTTCCAACTTCGCCGACTACAACAGGGCCCTGTATGAATGTCCGCATACGGTGGCGAACCATTATCTAAGAGTATTCCCTTGGCATCGCAGCTTTGACACTCGGGATGACCATATTGAGGTTGTGGCTACATGGGTGAGGTTGCCCGGTCTTCCTCCACAATGTTATCATGCGGATTTGCTGCGAAAAATTTCCAAATCAATCGGGGTCTACTTAAAAGCTGATGATCACACTCTATCGGAAGAAAGGGGATTATTTGCTCGTATAGCAGTGCGATTGGATCTCCGCAAGCCCCTAGCCCTTTCGGTAAAGGTGGATGACAAGGTCTTCCCCGTCCAGTATGAGGACCTGTATCAGATCTGTTTCAAGTGTGCCAGGTTCGGTTATTCTTCTGAAAGTTGTGGGTACGGTACTGTGTCGGATGAAACCTCGCCGGATATTTCGGCATTGGCGACTGTCGGGATGGGTCCTGTTGGTCAACAGTATAATTCCAGCGGGAAGGTGCCAACAGGGTCCGCTCTGTCCTCCACTACAGACCCCCTTGCTGCACCCCACAGACAAGGGATTAAAGCCGCTCCCGATGACACAGCTTTCGAACGGTTACAAAGCCATCCCCGCTCCGGCTCATTGGTTTTCAATAATGACACTCCATCCCACCTGCAGCTACCGAAGATCGTTGATGTCTCCAAACCGAGCTCCTGGATGCACGTGGAGAGGCGAGGTCGTCGGCCCGCTAAGATCTTTGGTGCCCATACGGTCCTAGCTCTATTCCTGGCGAATTCCAAATTTGCCGTGTTGGATAACTCTTTCGAGGTGGGCTTGGGGTTATCGTCTCGGCCAACTACTAAATCCAAGATAACTAAAGCCAAGCCCACTATGCCATATAAAATCGTTGGCCCAAAGGCTAAAGGAAAGAGGAAGGTGGCCCAAGCTCTGAACACAGTTTCATCTCTCCCATTTGATGTCGCGCTACCTGCTGTACCCAGCCTGCCCAAGAGAGCTGTATCGGATTCCCAGGGTTCATCATCAAGTAAACAACACTCTGCCGTCCATATTCCTCACCCTCTCTCGTCTTCCTTCGCAGGTCCTTCCAGTTCCTTGCCGGCGCCCAATTGTGCGGATCACACCAAACGTCCTGAGTTACCGGGTATCCATATTGGCCGCCAGGTTATTTTGGTGCAACCGGGGGTCACCGACGTCAATGCTGTGGTGCAAATCTGGGAGGAAACCCTTAATATTCAAGTGCAGGACCAGGGGGATCCTAATTTGGTCACTGGTATGGTACTAGATGCCAGCAATTCACTGATGGGGGAGCCTTCTCTTGAGCTCCGGCCACAGGGTCCCTCACTACCGATGGACAGGGGCTCGTTCTGGGTGAGAAGCCCATGGACCCTATAGGGATTGAGCCACCAAACCCTATTAAATGATTCGGGTACGCACTTCAGCCCCCAACTGTTTAATGGGTTTTAAGATCCTATCTTGGAATACCCAAGGCGTAGGGAATGTACCTACTCTTGCTGCATTAGACCACCTAATTCGGACTTTATTGCCTCGTATAATTATTTTGCTTGAGCCTCGCACTAGTGGAGCCCCGACCGATTTAACTATTGGAAAGATTAAGCATGGTTCCGAAAACTCCTTCCGGGTTGAGACTAAGGGCTTCTCCGGGGGAATTTGGGTGCTTTGGAAGGACCCTGTTCATATTTTGATTCTACATGCTGACTGGCAGTTCATACATATGCTAGTTAACTTTGATTCCTCTCATGTGTTTAATCTGACTGCGATTTATGGCTCTCCTAACCCCGTATTCACAAAACTTTGTGGCCAAATCTATCCTTAATTACAGAATCTGTCTCCCATCCTTGGCTGACGTTAGGGGATTACAATGCCTTTCTTCACAAGGAGGATAAGGTGGGAGGAAGACCGTCTGCCGGCTGTCCTCATTTTCGAGGGTATGTTATGCACACAGGCTTAGTCCCTCTTGGATTCTCTGGCTCACATTTTACTTGGGGGAGAGGGAGATGTCACGAGAGAATAGATTGGGCCCTCGCAAATGAAGACTTTGTCTCGATGTTCACTCATAGCAATGTCTGACACTTACCGCGTGTTACCTCGGACCACTCTCCACTTTGTGTCTCAGTCCTACCTCAGGAGGCAGCTTCAAGACCCCCTAAGAACTTTTACTACTATCGTGCCAGGGAGGCTCATGAGCACTGACCCGTATGGCTCGATAGTCACTGGTGTGATGAGTACCTTTGGTAGATTCCTTAGTTTTTTTGCAGGAAAATATTGAGGATTGGAAGATCAACTTTTTCGGGAATATCTTCAAACAAAAACGCCACCTTTCTAGCAGACTTGAAGGGATTCAAATATGTCTGGCTCGGTAGCCTACGACCTATTTGTTAGAGTTGGAGTCCTCGATCTGCTTGGAGTTGGAGGGAATTTTGTCCAGGAAGGAACTTCTCAAACGATAATCCTCGCATAGTCATTGGATCACCTTGGGAGATCGCAACACTAGCTACTTTCATGCTCTCCATAAGGAGAAGCATCGTCGAGGCACCCCAAAAAGGATCAAGCTAGGAGACGGTAGCTGGTGCTCGGATCAGAGTATCCTTTTATCAAAATTCACCGCTTTTTGCATTTCTATTTTTGGCGCTAACAGTGCAGGCGCTACTAGAGTCCTTCCATCCTTTCCAGTTTGCGGGAAGTTTCCCTCACTCTCTCATTCGCATGTTGCATTCCTGGCTAGACAGGTATGCGACTTGGAGAACAAGGAGGCTTTAGATGGTATGGACTCTGATAAAGCCGCCGGCCCCGATGGCTTTTCGGCCAGCTTTTTTAAGCATAACTGGCCCAGGGTTGCTGAATCTCTCCTATGCTTTGTGAAGTAGAGCTTTGAGGAGGACTTTATTCCCCATTCTGCAAACCGGGGGATGATCTCTCTACTTCAAAAGCAACACAACCCTGAGTGTTTTGACCATTTTCGTCATATTAGTCTTATTAACATTTGTGCTAAATTTTTTACGAAGACTTTTGCCAACAGGTTGAAGGTTGTGATACCACATCTTACTTCTCCAAATCAATCGAGTTTTATTCAGGGACGGAATATCTCAAAAAATATAATAGCCGCTCAGGAGGCGATCCATTCTACGCGCTCTTGTAAGGGACGTTCAGGGTATATGGCAATCAAGATCAATCTTTCTAAAGCCTTCGATCGGATGGAGTGGAGTTTTATAGAGGATACCCTTAGGGATGCATGCATCCCAGGATATCTTCTTAACCTCATTATGTCCTCGCTTTTCACCAGTTCCACACAGGTGGTATGGGAGGGCCTGTGTGGGCCGACTTTTACTCCCCGAAAAGGGGTTCAACAGGGAGATCCGATTTCACCCTACCTTTTTGTACTTTGCATGGAACGTTTATCGCACATCATTCGTATTGCTGTTGATAATGGCTATTGGAAATCGCTAAGTTTTAAAAAACATTTTAACTTATCTCATTTAATGTTTGCAGATGATTTATTTCTATTTGCAGAGGCCACGACGGAGCAGGCTCTAGTGATCAGTGATGTCCTTCGCCTCTTCTCCTCATCATCGGGGTAAACAGTAAATGCTTCGAAATCTATGATTTGGTTTTCTCCAAATGTTAATCATCTTCTTGCAGCACAAGTTGAAGTTGTTCTGGGGATTCGACAAGTGGTGGACTTGGGAATCTACTTGGGGGTTCCGATCCTTCATTCTCGGATCTCTCGGCGCTCCCATGACGGTCTTCTTGTCAAAATGAATAAAAAAGTTTTGCATTGGAGATCGGGGAAGATCAGCATGGCTGGGCAGCTGGTCCCCTGTAACTTGGTTCTTGGCGCACTACCATCCTATGCAATGTAGACAACATCATTCCCTATCTCTTCGTGCGAAGAGATGGACAAAGTAGTTTGTACCTTTCTCTGGCAGGCCAATTCAAGCAACTCCGATAGATCTCTTGTCAATTGGGAAACAGTCTGCTCTAGCAAATCCAAGGGTGGCCTCAAATTGAGGCGTTTCCGGGATGTGGACAAGGCCTTCATGATCAGGTTGGCATGGGAACTTCTGGAGGGGCCAAATAAGCTATGGAAGGAGATTTTTTATGCAAAATACAAGCTGGACTGCGACGCTTCCTCTGCGAATCAGGCTAGACAGGGAGGTTCTCATTTATGGTTGTGTATTTCCAAACATCTTGATCTTGTTAGGGAGCTATCTTGCTGGGTGGTTGGAGATGGCACCTCGGTCTGTTTCTGGACAGACCGATGGTTTCCATTTGAAGACCCTTTTATTTCGAAAGCCTTATTACTAGTGGTTAGTACTGAGCTATCACTAAAAGTTGCTGATTTTTGCCTAGGTTCAGGCGAATGGGACCGTGCCAGATTGGATACTTGCATTCTGCAGGAGCTTGTTCTTCAGGTCATGGCAGTACTGCCTCCTCTTCCATCGGCGGGGTGCGACAGAAGGTCCTAGGTTCTGACCTCTTGTGGAAGATTCACCTACGCTTCTATGCGCGAGTTCCTGGCTGCTCAACACCCCCCATCCAGCCATGACTTCCCTTGGGAGGCCCTATGGTCCATCAAGACGCAGGAGATGGTCAAGCTATTCTTATGGAGGGCCCTTAATGGAGCCATTTGGTCGAACTGGGAGCATTTTCATCGGCAGCTGTTGGACTCTCCGAACTGCCTTAAGTGCGCCAATGTCAAAACCATTATGCATGTGCTACAGGATTGTCCCTGGAGTAGACGTATATGGTTGATCTTACACCCGGCACTACCCCAGTCATTCTTTCTTGAGGATTCCTTGATGACCTGGGTCAATTGCAACATTAGTGATTTGATGTGCTCATGGCCGGAACTCTTTGCAATGGCCTGCTGGAGGATCTGGTTGGCCCGAAATAAGGAGATCTTTGAACGAAAGGTTTTTTCGGATCATAGCCTTGCTGCCGCTATCATAGCATGTTTCATGGAAAATAGAAGGTTGTTGTTGCTCTCTAAAACTCCTAGCCTGGCGTCCCTGGCTTCGCTCAACAGTGGCGACCCTGCTCTGGACTATTTTCGCCTAGAGGTGGATGCGGCCGTGTGCCGCTCATCGGGTATGGCAGCTTGTGGTAGGATTCTACGGAGTTCACTGGGCGATCGTGTCTCCTTCTTTTCGAGGAAGATTGGTGTATGTTCGATTTTAACTGCCGAGCTATGGGCCAAATTCTATAGGCTCGCCTTGCTATGTGACCTCATTCTCCACGAGGTGGTGGTATTGTCGGACTCTAGGATGGCTGTTGAGCTTTTCATGGGCAAACGTTGCGAGATCATTAGGCACATTCGGCAGCATATGGACTCTTGCGGTGTCCACTACATTCAACATATCTCCCGGGACTGGAACAATGAGGCAGATGCTCTTGCCAAGCATGGTTTGGCTCATGATCTCTTAGACCTGTTGCTCAGACTAGTCTCCGGGCCGTTCCCAGGGGAGCCTGCTAAGGACTTTGATCTCTTCATCCTCTAGCACAATGGATAACCACTATTTTGTTTTTGACCCCCCCTGAAAGGGTTTTGATGCCTGTTTTTGCTTGTGTTCTTGGCTCTTCAGCCTCATATGTATAAAAAAAACATGGATGATCACATTTCTGAAATGCAGATGGAACCTACTGAGAACATTCCAATTGTTTTGGATGAAAACTAAGTAAGACAAGCACCAGAACAAGCAACTCAGCTTGTTCAACAACTAGGAGTTCAAGTAAAGCCGACAATGATCAATACTCTTATGCAGCTCGAGATAAGAGATAAAGCAACAAACATAAACTGAAAACATAGATATAAAGGAAGAGATGCTACCCTAGTAAATTGAGGATATTGTCCTATAATGCTAGAGGATTAGGAGGCCCTAACAAGCAAAAGGAGATTATGGATGCTGTTAGACAATTTGATCTTCAAATAGTCTACGTACAGTAGACTAAAATGGAAAGTATAGATATCAAGCTATGCTAAAAGCTTATGCAAACCCAAGAGGTTGGATATAATTTTCGGCCTGCCCAAGGACGAACTGCTGGTATACTACCAACCTGGAACCTAAAGTAATTTACTGGCCTAAACACTTGGAATGGGAAGGGATGCTAGTTACAATAGGGAAGTTTACCGATTTGGACAAAGAAGTGGCTATTGTGAACATCTACTCCCCCTGCCTGATAGCTAGAAAACGAATGCTATGGAACAGAATTCTACATTACTTAATAAACTTCCCTGATATCTTGTGTTTTTTATGCGGTGATTTTAACACCGTGAGATCAAGGGCAGAGAAAAAAGGAATGCCTATAGTCTCAGCAAGTGAAATCCGAAGTTTTAATGACTTTATCCTATAATCAGGCCTTGTTGATTTGCCTCTCCAGATTAGAAAGTATACCTGGTTCCAGCCAGCAGGCAATAGTGCTAGCAGGTTGGACAAGTTTTTGCTTTCTGATGCCTGGAATCAACAATGGCCTAACTTGATTTTATTAATAAAAGCAATTATACATAACTAACCCCGAAAGTGAGCGTAGTTCAAAGCGTACAATTGCAGAACTTTAAATGGACCAATGTTAATTGGCCCAACCCAATTGACCAGTCAATTGGGCCAGAGGCCAGCCCAAAAGTTGGGCTGGCCCAATTCCCTCAAACCCGAGGGTTTGAGGGGTGCCGCCGCACACATACTGTGCGGTGGCCGTGACTTACCGTACCCATTGGGCATGGCCTGTGTGGCTGCCGCACACATGGTGTGCGGCCTGGAAACTGTCTGCTAGATGGTCGGAATGCTGTGGCTGACGGTGGGAGGATGCCAGATCTGTTGAACGCCGTGGCTAGGTCGGGAGGTTGCCGGACAACGCCGGGTCTGAAAGGTGTCAGTTTGTGTTCGCTGGGTCGCGGGATGCCGGGACTGGGCATTGGTTGCCGGTGCGACCAGATCTGTACCGGCGCAAGCAGAGCACCGTCGCTGTTGTTGCCGTGGTTGGAACCGTGGCTCTGAAACAGAATCAGCAACTCCGTCCGGATTCGGCCATGGAGCTTACCTGGGAGAAGCGGCTGGTGGTGATAGGCCGGGCGGAGGGTGGGAGGACGACAGTGGACGGCTGCCTCCCCGGACGAGGAGCACCCTTGGAGAGCATTTTTTCCAACGCTGACTTCAACAATGGCCTAACTTGACTCAGATCCTACTAGACTAAAAGTATTCCGATCACTGCCCACTACTGCTACTGAATGATGATGTAAATTGGGGTCCAAAGCCATTCAAGGTCCTAGATGCTTGGTTTTACCATCCAGGATTTGAGAAATTTTTGGAAGAGGCATGGCTGAGAACATCATCCACTGGAAAAGCATATTTTGTGATCTACGAAAAAAATGAAACAACTGAAACAAAGTCTGAAAACATGGAATAAGGAAGTATTCGGTGGCTTGCACGAGCAAACGAAGGGGGTAGAGTAGCAAATCAAAACCTATGACTTGTTGATGGAGCAGAGAGACTTAACAGATTTGGAGAAAGCTGAAGCAAGAGAGGCCCGAGCAAACTTACTGGAATACACCAAAATGCAAGCTACCCTTACATATCGGAAAGCAAGGTCTAGATGGCTGAAGCAAAGTGATGCTAACACCAGATTTTTTCATGCCACGGTGCACCAAAATATGAATAAAAACACGAACAGAGGAATGAATATTGCAGGAGAATGGTCAACTAATGTACAACAAGTGAAAAAGTATGTCAATAATGAGTTTGAAAAACATTTTGCAATTGATGAAATCCCAGGCCAGAGATTAACTGGGGGATTGAAAGAAGGGTTTTTGCAGCAGACTGTGATCTACTAAAAACCCACTTTTCTGAGCAGGAAATTTGGAATGTTGTCTAAAGTTGTGCAGGCGAGAAGAGCCTAGGGCCTGATAGATTCAATTTTAAATTCATAAGACACTTTAGGACATTGATCAAACCTGATGTTCTCAACTTTTTTTGAGGAATTCTGGCATTCTGGTAAATTGGTGAAAGGTATTAACCCTACTTTGGTCACTTTAGCACCCAAGATAGCCAACCCTCAAGGAATAAAATATTTCAGACCTATCTCTATGGTGGGAAACCTCTACAAGATGCTCTCAAAGTTTTTAACTAGAGCACTATGGTCTATTCTGCCCAAACTTGTATCAATCACACAAACAGGCTTTGTCCCTGGCAGAATGGTTCTAGACAGTATATTGGTGGCAAATAAAGTCATCCGTGATGCTAAAATACTCAAGAAGAGGTGTGCAATCCTCAAAGTTGATTTTTCTAAGGTTTTTGACTATGTTTCCTGGACTTATATTTGAGATCTAATGGAAGCTATGGGATTTCCATACAAACTGCACATATTGCAGGCACTATTAATGGTAGCTATTGTGGAGAGTTTAAAATGCGTAAAGGATTGAGGCAAGGAGATCCTTTATCCCCACTGTTTTTACAATTGCAGCTGAAGGATTGACTATATTAGTGGACACAAGGAAAAATCTAAGGTTACTGCCCCGGAGAAAGCTCATTTAGGATCACCACTCAGCAATTCGCTGACAATACATTGCCATTTAGCAATGGTTTTGATGCTGATCTTATAACTTACAAAAGAGTGTTGATAATATTTGAAGTTGTCTCAGGGTTGAAAGTAAATTTTGATAAGAGGAAGCTCTATTTTATGAATGCACCAGAAGAGGAATCAAGAAGGCAAGCAGAAGTGTTAAATTGTCAACTAGATACTATTTCCTTCAAGTATCTAGGAATAGAAGTTGGGATCAACCCGAGAAGATTAAACTCATGGAAATCCGTTCTTGATCTCATTGAAAGAGGGGGACAAACAGTATATCTCTAGAGGAGGCAGAGTTGCATTGATACAAACTTACTATCTATCCTTATATAAGGCACCCAAAGGAATTTTAAAAAAGATTCTGCAACTCCAGTGCAGATTCTTATGGGAAGAAAAGAACACCGGTCCAAAGAAAATAGCTTGGGTAAATTGGAGAAAGATTTCATACCCAAAGGAGCAAGGGGTCTAAATTTAAGAAATCTGGAAAAGTTCAACTAAGTGCTACTCGCCAAATGAGGATATATGCTTGTTACAGGAGGCAACCGAGTGTCACACAACATATTCACAGCTAAATATGGAGATATGAGTGTGAATGCAGAGCTACAAGTTGCAAATCTAAACTGCAAGCCGGGAACTCTCCCTTTCAAGTATTTGGGAGTTAGCATTGGAATGAATCTGAGAAGAATATCCTCGTCGCAATCAGTAATTGACACAATCCAGTCTAGAATTGGGGGCTGGAAAAAGAGACATCTATCACTAGGGAGCAGAATCGTCTTACTAAGAGCAATGCTATCAAACTCTTCTATCTATTACCTCTCTATATATAAAGCTCCAATTGGTGTACTAAGAAAGATTGAACAACTGCTGAGGAAATTTATTTGGGGTGAGAAATCTGCTCGCCCTAGGAAAATATCCTAGGTGAAATGGAAGCGCATATGCTGCCCTATGGCAAAAGGTGGACTGGGAGCTAAAGACATGGAGAAGCTTAACATCTCACTGCTGACAAAATGGTTATACATGCTGTTACTGGATGACCATCAACTCTGGTCTAAAGCTATTACTTCTAAATATGGGGAACCATATTTTGACAGAGCTATATATGGGATTACAAGGAGGGGACAAAAACCTTCGGACTGGTGGAACAACATTAATATACACATTGCCAACCAAACTTGGTTTTCAGAGCATATAAGCAGACGAATTGGAAATGGGGCAGACACATATTTCTGGCAAGACGCATGGCTATTAGACATCAGCTTAGCTAGAGCTTATCCAGAGTTATATTGTAAAGCGGCAGACAAACAGATCAAAGTGGCACAAAACGGAGCATATGAACACAATGTATGGACTTGGAGTTGGAGATGGGAATTACCTTGCTCAAACGAGGAAATTGGCCAGTTTCTCACTTTGCAACAGGTCCTAAACACCAGAGCCCCGCCAAAAACAACAGATGAAGATACCTGGGAAGTTCAACATTCAATTCAAAGGAGAGTCACTGTCAGCGAAGTGTATCAAAAAATCATGATGCAAGAATGGGAACTAAATGCTGGTCCTGATTATGTGAAGAATGCCTGGAACAAAATTCCGCCACTTAAAATGTGCGCCTTCATGTGGAAGTTGCTCCTCAATAGACTGCCAACAAAAGATAACCTCCTAAAATGGGGAATTCCCTTGCAATCCAGCAATTGCCCCTTATGCAATATGGTGGAGGAAACAACGATACACTTATTCATCAATTTTCCCATAGCAGTTCGGATATGGGAGAAATTGCATAGATGGCTGAACATTCAACCTCCAAATCTGGAAAGCATTGAGAAATACCTAGAAATGTATGCACATATGGCGCTTCCGTTGGGGAATCGCAAACTGGGCAACGCGTTCTTCCAACAAGTATGCAGGCTCATCTGGAAGGCGAGAAACGCGGGCATCTTCAGGGATGAAAATCCAAATGTGGATATCATCGTGGAGAATGCACAATTGACACTATGGCAAACATTCAGAGCAAAGAAATTAATCCAACTGATAGCAGATTTTGGAGCATGAGAGAGAAATCCAATTCATTGTATGAGTGGCTCAAGCTAAGATGTAAATTGGGGGCACAATTTTGTGTCAAGTAAATAATACAAACTTAATTATAAAAAAAATAGAAACCTAAGATTTTGAAATCTAAAAAAATTATAAATATAAAATGTAAATATATGCTTTTTACCTAAATAATACAAATTTACCTACCCAAAAAAAACTTACCCATCACTTCTGGGTTGATATTAATACAAACCGTTAACTCCCAAAACAACATGTAGATGGGGT
Organism: Pinguicula primuliflora; assembly: GCA_025802335.1. NCBI lineage: Eukaryota > Viridiplantae > Streptophyta > Magnoliopsida > Lamiales > Lentibulariaceae > Pinguicula > Pinguicula primuliflora. The sequence continues at coordinate 1,350 of JAOYMZ010039441.1, read as the reverse complement.
TGGTAAGAGTTGGGGCCCAGGCAATTAAACTATAATAATGATACATGTAAATTAGACGTACATGTATGGTGGTGATTGTGAGCCACACATATTTTAGTGTTGCAATTAGTACAATAACATTGTCTATTAACTTAAGTATGAGTAATAACAGATGGAAAGCCAATGCAAAAGTGGTTCTTCCTTTTGAAGTCTCATCCTCATCCCTCAGCCTGACAAAACAAAATGTTTTCTTGATCTTGCAGCTGAAAATCCATACTTGTGTCTGTAAATGTCCGCTACCACTTTTTTGCCAACGCAATGGAACAGGTTAAAGCGAGGAGGCAATTGAAAAGATCATTCTGAATTGATTCATGCAAAAGGAAAGGAAAGAGAGCCATCATTCTCATTACATTACCTCCCCCCATCGTCTTCAACCTTTGCCTTTATCGATTTCTGCACGTCACTGGCTTCATCCATCACCACACCAGCAGCATAATACATTACATAAGTGTTAGAATATGACTCTATTTAGGACTCTATTTATTTGTACTTATAAATAGGTCCTCATGTACTTGTACTCGGTGACACTTCATAAAAGAATTGTTTTCCCGTGGTTTTTTTTTTCCTCTCTACATTGGAGAGGTTTTTTCCACGTTAATTCCTGCGTCTCTTTCCTCTTTAACCCTAACAAGTGGTATCAGAGCAAAAAGAATTGCTTCTTGGACGGCAAGGAATTTGTCTTCCGTTCACCAGTTGAAGATCCCGCTGCTACTCTCCATCCCTAACACCCCTTACGGATTTTTTGCAACCCTCACGGCTTTTTTCATTCTTTTAACAGAACTGAGTGAAGATTGAATTCTTCCCATCTCTTTCAATTGCTTGAAAAGTGATTGACGCGAGTCTTTGTGAGTGGAGGAATCTTTTTGGCTGATTCAAGTTGATTATTCTTCCTCAATTGGTATACTCTACCCTTTGTGAGGATTTTGATTGAAGAGACCAATCGGTTGTGGAATTTTGCCAAAAAATTGTCTTTTTGTTTGAAGGAAAGAGGAATTTTTATTGCAGCAGAATTCAATTTGGGAATTTTCTCTTCCGCTTCCAAAATTGGAGAGGAACTTTTTTTCTTGGCAGGAATTTTATTTCTTGGCATAAGCTACTGCCGTGCTTATTTCCAGAAAAAAAGTTGCAGGATTTTTTTTTGTGGAGCTTCCCTCAGATTTGCAGTTACTCCAGTAATTGTTTAGTCATGTCAACGAAACTTGATATCCCCAAATTTGATGGGAAAATTAGCTTCTCTATTTGGCAGATTCAGATGCAAGCAGTCCTTACACAGCTTGGTGTTCGAAAGGCTTTGAAACCCAAGCCCGAAAA
>JAOYMZ010039430.1:0-15399 GCA_025802335.1 Pinguicula primuliflora | reverse complement strand
TATCTTCAAACTTTTTATTTTTTAGAGTGTATAATAACTTCAAAATCAAATTACATTACACTGCTTATGTTTTATTTTGCATATGCTATGACAACTAAGATTCTAATTCCATATATAGGAATTTATGACAACTAACCCTAATTAAGTAAGTGCATGTAGAATGTATTCACCCTTCCTTCTTATTAGGAATTTCTACTACCATCAAAATGGAACTATCAGGGCGCTCAACCGTAACTACAAACAAGACGGGGGGATGAAACATGTCTAATTCAAAACTGATAGTTGATTACTGTGAGAGTGCTAACATTCAGTGTACAGACATAGCTACATGAATCATAGAATCCTAATGCAACCGGATATGGAACTATGTTCTACACTTATGACACATGACCTCAATTGAAATTTCTAAACAGGTGGTATCCAACAATTTTTTTTTCCAGTAATTATTTCAAAAATACAACTTGACTTATTCAAGTAATTAAACACATCATCCTGTCATCTTAAAACAAAGCGGGTAAATCATTACGATCTGGAAAACTAATTGAAACTCACAGTTGTAGTGTGTACCTGTCTTAAAGTAATTCAAAGGAGTTTCATGTTACTCATTTGATCGACTAACACACATGGCAGTTTTCTTGATAACATTCTATTGAGGACATCCAGTTTAATGAAAAGAAGTTAAGAATGTATATAGTCCGATGAATAATAGTTTAAGCTCAAACAAGGAACTCAAAATAAAATCCCCTGCTTCTATCGAGATTACTATGGGGCATTTGAAGTATTGTGCTCATGTAAGGAAAATGCAGTTAAGCAACGCCCTATTAAATATGAACTCTTAAAGAAAATAACTTGTGCATAGTGTGCTCGGTGGGTTTTAAAGGAAGCACATTAAATCTACCAACTCTCTACCATGTGCATGCTGGTTATGTGGTTTTAAAGGAAGAGACAAAATGTAAACTTGTGTGCTCCAGGTGTGGAAGATATGAAATGTAAAGTCAAAGCTTGAATGAATATGGGAGACAAGTCCATTTATATCAAGTATTTAATCTCTAACCAAATTGACTGTCCTGGAAACAAAACAAAACATCAATTAATTCCTGCAACTAGTTTAAACACCTGGACTACTGAGTTTTTTTTTTTTTTTATATTAAAAAAAACACACTCAGTAGTCCAGCAGTGTTAGACAATCGAAATTGTCATCATAAATAGTCGTGAACAATTGTAAATGTGATATAATGCTGAAACCACTTGAGGCAACAAACATGTAGAACTAAGGTTAACCAAAACTTAATCTGTTGAAATGAAATGCAGAGTAAGCCACAAACTATGCCAAATCCAAAGTAACCACATTCTCATCCCAACTTTTCAAAACCAATGTCAAGTAATAAATTCTCTAACACCGAAACCACAATACTTGTTCTCCCCGACTTACTCATCATACCAGAAAGAGTGTAACTATACTGCCAAATTTTACCGAAGGAGTCACACAAGCCCAGCTCAATCCATCACATAATTTTGATAAACAATTTCAAAACAGTATTTAAGAAATTTGTGTGAACTAAGCAAGAAACGAGTAAGGAATTTTAGAAATGCCCTGCTACGATTTCCCCCGCCAGAGTTATATATTGAATTTCTTATTATGAAATATTTACTCATAGTCGTGTGCGGAAGTATTCAAAAGGACAGATGCAATCAGCTTTATAACGCAATCTAAATCTTCAATATGTAGTATCATATTAGTATCATACTAAGAGACTATGCAGCATGTGAACCAAGTTGACAATAAACATGGTATGTCCTACATGAAAGATTGTGGTCCTGTGTCCTTATGTTTTATAAATCTCCTGCATATGGATGCTAAAAGTGCACAGCTACTTGGAATCACCCGAAACCAATTAAAAGTGACTAAATTCTACATGCGACAAATACAAGTCTTGAAATATGCCTAGCTGATTTTAGGAAGTCAAGCCTTCGGTTTATGATTTTAAAGATGGAGCCGGAAAATATTCTAATCCTATTGAACACACCAAATCGTGTAACCCCCTTTCTGCCATAGTAATAATAGATTCTTCGCAACCCCAGGTAGAAAGGCAAAACCAGAATTCCGCAATAGCTAAATCACATGAATTTGTAGAACTAACCTGAGGTGAAGAAAGTTAAATCGTTCTATGCAAATTAATTTTGCAGAACCAACCCAACCCATGTTTCCCCATCTTAAGGGCAGAATCCACTTACTTGATGGTAATCTTCTCCATAGTACCCAAGTTCCTGCAGTAATCCACACAGACAGCATCCAAAACAATTTCATTCAATTTTATCGAACCAGGAGCTTGTTCCGCCTACTTATGAAAATCACTATTCTGCGGATCAAGCCATAGACCATGTCAAACAATTTATTCACTAACCCAATTTAAAACATGCAAACCTAGGGAAAGTACTCCTTTTCTCTGTCACAACCTTTCGTACTTCATACTCCATTGAGCTAACTTACGGGTTCTTATTCCTGCTTGACTTGGAGATCCCCGCCTCCCTCTTTGCTCTTGCACTAGGGGTACATCACTGAATGAACCAAGTGCTTCTGTGGTGGTTTCACGGAGACGACACCCTTCTTATATCATGGAAGACAGCAGACTTGTTGTGACCTCCTATTCGAGCCTTATGCTCGTAGCTGATTTTCGTGCAGATGGCTCTTGAGCTGCAAATGCAATAGCTCGTTGACATGCTTGACATACTGATCTCCCAACATGGCACTCTGCAGGGTTATGATGTAGTTCCTTTGCCAACCAGCTTGCGCCTAGCTTTTGCTAGGTTCTCCTCCAACCGACACTTTGCTCTTCTGCTTCCTCAAGATGGGTCAGCAGTTGAACTTGCTGCTCGTGCAACCAATGCCTGGTTTCTTGCCAAGACTGCAGATCCTCAAGGCACGGGTCCGGCTGAGGTTATGCTCGTTTTTCTGCCTTGACTCATTGGTTGCCCCCTCCTCTCCATCCCTGCTGCTCATCAAAGAGAATAGAGGAATTTGAATGCTCTGATACCACATGTAAAAGCCCCAATCGGAATGCTTTTATTTACACAAAACTTCTGCAATTTGATCACCCGATTGTAGATGCATAAGGGGGAAATAGCATGTTCATGAATCCAGCAACGTAATTTGCTACTTAACAACGATATAGCATGATCTAAACTTGTCGAAACCAAACCCAAAAGGAAATCACAGCTTTATGAATCCACTAAATGCATAGTTCGCCAAGGTACAACAACATTCAGGAAAGAAACATGAAAAACAGGTCAGGGTCCTGGCAAGGTCGCCAGCTTTATTACTACAAAAAAAAACAGGGAACCGGGTGCTCTTCCACCTTTTCTGCTTCCAGGAGCTTCGCCTTATCCGCACCAACACCTGAGATGACGGATGCAAAGACACGGGCACCCGTGAGCTAAAGCTCAGTGAATAAAAAGTAATTGAGATGTACAGAAGGTTTTAAAACTCTGAGGCATGGTATGGCATTTAAGTGTTTTGTTATGCTAAATGAAAGGTCCCATAAGGAAATGGGTTTTAAAATTCTTTCACATGCTGAGAATGAATAACAATGAAGACAGAATCAAGTTATGGTTTTAAAAACTCATAACAGAGCAAGCAAGAGATTTAAAACTTTTCCAGACTCTGCAAGGAATGAAAATAAGCGACGAAAAATCCTTTTAAAAACTACAGCAACGATCAGGGAACTACAATCCCTCCTCTGTGGACCAGTCCATTACTGGTACCATAAGACATATCCAAACATCACTCCCAAGAACCAGCAAGACGACTGAACACACCCGAGTTATAATAACTCAACCCAGATCGATCCAAAGCCGCCAACCCGGGGCTGAATCCCCAACTACGGAGCCTTGGCTCAACAAGGCATACAATTGCCACTCAACTCCACCACAATCACCACCTCCAAATTCCCAGACATAAACTTTGAGAAAACATCCTAGCAGAATATGTAATGACTTACGGCCTTCAAAATATTCTACAAGATTTTCTTTTTATCTGAAACGAGATTTTGTAGAAAAACAGAGTTCTAAGAAAACAACTTCGAAAAACTTCAATGGTGGTCAATCACAGAGAAATTTTGCAAGCAATCCCCCTTTTTAAACATACTCATCTACCCCCACCTTCCGAGCGTTAATTCGTACGGAAGTCAAGAAAACGAATTGAAAACCAAGCACACAACCAGAAAACATGGCTTCACACCAGTATCAAAGTTATGAGGCACATAAGCTCTCCCCAAATCCCAGTTTTGAAGATCACAAGAACACACGCACAGTGAAAAATTCGAAATTGGAAATCAGCATCAAAACCCCTTGCAATCTGATTTCATCCCACGGTACTCAATTACTCACCCTGATTCCAAAACCTGAATCCCTGCTTGAATGGTGAGAAAATAAAATCACTCCCCCTTCCGCTTACTCCTGTTGCTGGTATTTATAGGCCAAGGTCCGCACCCTCAATCAGCCTCCTCTTCCACGACTCTCGTGGGATCATGCTTATCTCTCAGTTTCCCCGGGCCCTCCAAGGATCTGCTCGCCGTTATCGGAGTTAATCCTTTCGGATTCGTTGCCAGCCGTACTCCTTTGCCAACTGAATTTCCGCGTTCGTTTTCCCTTCCCCATTTTCGTCGACGAGATTTAGGTTCCGGAAGTTGGGCCATGGTAATGTTAAGTTACCAACTCAATTGGGCCATTTGATGTTAAAACCCTACTAATTTCTCAGCCCACTAAAGGAAATCCCCACCCCCTTAAAACACAATCTTCCGTAAATTAAATTTAAATACGACATCTAACATTTTAATAAAATGAGAATATCTCGGCAAGGAACTCGTACTGCCACATGGTTTAATTCTCTATGATTTCCTCGGCTCAAGTATTAATACTATCCAAAACGAAAAGTACAAGCCCACTAGTGTTAATAGGAATTTTAAATCCATTTATACATATAAACTCATGCCTTCACATTACTTATACATTTTCAAATACCCAAAATACCCAATACATAGGATATAATAACAAAAATAATTTGCAAGGAAAATTCGTACCGTTACAATAAGTTTAAGCCAAGTCTATTCCTTGTATTTTCATGGGATATAGCGATCATCACGAAGGATATCAATGTTTTTCTGTTGCTGAAAATCGTTTCTATATTTCATGGCATGTCTCCTTTGATGAAGCTATACTACCATTCAAGGATTCTACATCCTCTCCTGGTAATTTTTCGTTGTCACAATTTAATGAGTATGCCTCTTGGTCTGCAGATTCCGCCATCGAAAATTCAGTTACCTCTACTTCTTCTGACTCTTCTCATGTGTCGGATGAGTTTGTTCCTATCAGGGCCATCCAAGCATCTACATTAGTTCCTGATTCTCTGCAAGGTATTACTCTTGTGGCTGCTCAACCGATACAAATTACTGATAATGGTGTACACGAGTTGGACTCTTTATCACCAAGTGATCATCCTCTACTTTCCTCTACTGTTATGCCTTTACAAGATCCTCTCACGAATTCCTCGTCGTCATCTACTATGGCTGTTGTGCTCCTGGATCACACTACAAACTAAACTGATGCCCACCATCATTGGTTCTACCTGATTCACCTGATTGTCCTTCTACAGAGATATCCAACTTGTCCTCGGCTTCATCCTATGATCACTCGTAGCTAATCGGATGTTTCTAAGCCTCATCCTAAATATGCTCTCTTGCATGATGACTAAATACGATTCCAAAAGAACCTCAGAAAACAAAACAGGCTTTACTACATCCTGGTTGGCGTTAGGCTATGGATGATGAATTTGTTGCTCTTCTACATAACAGAACTTGGGATTTAGTTCCCATACAGGTTCAGATGAATGTGATCACGTCTCATTGGGTGTTCAAAGCTAAGCTTAACTCTTCTGGCATACTTGACAGACTAAAAGCTCGTCTCGTCACTCGTGGATATAATCAGGAACCTGGTGTTGATTTTAATGAGACCTACTTTCCCGTCATCAAACCAGGAACAATCCGACTTGTTCTATCTCTAGCAATCGTTAAAGGCTGGCCTATCAAACAATTGGATGTCAAAAATGTCTTTGTACATGTTCATGGAACAATCACCTAGTTTTACTGATGATCAATTCCCACTCCATGTTTGCAAGCTTCGCAATGCCATTTACGATCTTCGATAGGCACCTAGAGCCTGATTCGACCAGTTTGGCTCCTATCTCCTGAGCTATGGTTTTATCTGCAGTAGTGCTGACTCCAGTCTATTCATTTTTCAAGACGATGATGTGATTATGGTTCTACTTCTGTATATAGACGACATTCTTCTTACTGGGTCCAGCCCTGACTTACTGACTCAGCTTATAGTCACACTACATGCAGATTTTGCAATGAAGGACCTTAGTTCCATTCACTATTTCTTAGGTGTTCAGATTCTCTCAACACCTCAAGCTATGTTCCCTCATCGAGCCAAATATGCCACAGAGATTCTTGAGAGGAGTAATATGGATGAGTCTAAGTCCTCCAAAATGCCTTTTAGTGCTAAGATCAAGATTGATGCTGCTATACCTATGCCTGACGCGAAGTTCTATCGTTCGATCGTTGGGGCATTATAATATTTCACCTTAACACGCCCTGATCTTTGTTATAGTGTGATCTATTTATCTCAATTTATGCAACGACCTACTACAGAACATTTGGTTCTCCTACGTCATCTTCTTTGCTATGTAAAGGGGACATATTCCTATGGCATTCATATTGTGGCGAACAGTGGTTTAAATCTATATGGGTTCTCGGATGCCGACTGGGATGGTTGCCCTCAAATCCGTCGTTCACCAGTGGCTATTGTACATATCTGGGCAGTAATCTCATCTCCTACTTTTCAAAGAAATAGCCTACTATTTCTTGTTCCAGCACCGAGTTCGAGTATCGTGCAATGGCTCATGCGACTGTGGAGATTACTTGGTTAACATATCTTCTTCGTGATCTCCATGTTCCACTATTTCAGCCTCGTATGTTGTTCTGCGACAATCTCAGTGCCTTATTTCTCACAACCAATCCCGTGTTTCACTCACATAATAAACACATTGAGATCGACTATCATTTTGTTCGTGTGCGAATTGCTCATGGACTATTAATCACATGACACGTTCCTACCTCATGCCAGATTGTCGATGTATGCACAAAGCCTCAACTATGGCCTACACTGGAAGTCGTTCGTCAAAAATTGAACATGGATACCCTGCTCAATTTGAGGAGGGATGATACACCTTATGATAAAACTTATTATAAGGTTTCACTTTATGGAAGGAAGTATTCAAAGATTGCTTGCATCTGTAATCACTCCTCTCCAACATTCATGAAGATTTGTTGAAGATTCAAATGAAGAAACGAACGCAAGATTAAAGGAAGAAACGATTGCAAGATTGAAGGAAAAATAGAGATTATTTCATATTCTGTTATATTGTATTCATGTATAAAACACATAGCGTGATAGCATTGTAAATCATCCAATACATTGAAAAATATACAAAAACAAACAATTCTTCCTCAAGATTTCTTGAAGTCTGCTTTGCTTCTCTAATTCTCATTGTCCCTTTTCCTTTACTTTAGTAGGTAACATACCAAATACTTCTTTGTTCCATATCTTCAGACTTGCTTTCAGCTTCTCGTAAATCACAAATGTTGTGTCCCTTGGACAGCCATGCTTCTCCAAGTATCTTCCACAAAATTTTCAAACATCGGTTATGAAACTAGACATCCACGACTTTAAAAGGCTTAGGGCCCCACAACGATATAGGATAATGATCTAAAACATTGCGGTCAAATGGGATTTCGACTGCATTTGGCCATAGTTGATGCCAATTATTTTGATATCAGGAATCTATTGAGACGACTAGCACTTTAATCTCTTGGTTGGTACCAAGTATATTTCCTGATTTGTAAAGGTAAATCCACCAAGTCATTATGTTGTATAAAGTCATTGAAGCCTCTCAAGGCACACCCATGGACAATAGTTATTTCTCTTTTCGCATTGCTAGAATGGACATTGTTGAAGTCCCACATAAGCATATGTTCATTCTAGGATTACTTGAGATATAGGTCCTTAATTTAGCACACTGCGACATCAGGGTGAGTTAGCTTCCCTGTCGTGACCAGTATTCCTTCTTCATGCCATGTATCCAGAGTTACAAATGAGTCCTGTTCCAAGACAGTAAGAATTCCCCCTGAGCATCCTTGTGCCGGTTGTAAATATAACCATTGTCCTTGCTGTTCATCAATTTCTCACATGATTTCACTTCTACATTCTCCATATTTGATTCTTGCAAACATATCATCCGAAGAGCATATTTCCGAACCTCTTCCAATACTTCTTTTTGCTTGTTATATCCTCCCAAATCACCTACATTAAAGGACATAATTCTCATTAATTACTGCTGATCACCTTGCTCCAATTGTTGATATTTACTGCTTCCATGTCCATAATCTTTGAGACATTGTTGTAGCAGGGTAAAAAACTTGTATCACAAACTCTCCTGATCAATGTGAAGAATAAAACCATGCAGTGATGCAGCCTGTAGATTTGTTGGCGGTGGCGTTTACGGATACCTTGGTATATTTGGATCTGAATCGTATGTTAGACAATCTTCTTTCGCCTTAAGAATGTTAGACAATGCTGCTACGAAATATGCAACTTGTCATGAGATTGTTAGTACATGCACCGAATATAGCAAAAAGTTTCGAAGAATAACAGTTTACGATTGTGGAAATTAAAGGGTTACTCTGAGGTCTGTGAATCACAGTTTCCTTAAGACAAATTCGTCCTCTCCTCGATGCCTTGAGATCTTGGACATTTGTCTCCCAGTATATAACAGTGTACGAATAGCTAGGCCCGGCACGGCTGCACTATTCTGGCGAACTCGAACAATGCCTTCCTTCTATCACCAAGGACTCAAACAAAGGGCCCAAGAAAACACAAAACTTGAATTCTAGACTCAAAGTGATTTTGTGTGTATATCTTTTGTGTTGGATGTGTATGTTTCGTGTGTTTTTCAAGCATGGGGAGGAACCCTTTTATAGATGAGTAATAAGGAGTGTACAAGAAGTAAGGGCCAACATGTGTCATATAAAGATCACAAGTGTCTCTTTGTCTTTCCACTTTATTCATCCATCAATCTCCACTAACTCCACAATATTTATTATATTGGAAGTGAAAAGGTCACAACTTTTGGGTATTAATTTTCATTGACCCAAATACAATATATAATTTCATAACATTCTTTATCATCAATTAAGTAGAATCCTAATGAAATATATATATATTTTCAAACACCGTAACAAGATACCCAGCAGTTTGCCAGTGAATTACCTACCTCCAAAAAAATTTGTAATTTGATGAGTTGCAACCATCTCTTCATTTTTTGGGGGTTGCTGGAATCTCTTCATAAATACTTAATAGGCAACTTCATTAATTTAAAGTGGTTGCCTATTAAGTATTAATAATGCGTTGCAGGTTGGATTCTTTACACAAATGATAAAATTTTGACAAACAGTTACCCAAAAAAATAAAATTTTGACAATAAAATTGTAAGAAAATGACATGCCAGGACTTTTTTTTTGTTAAGTATATATATTATTTACTTGACACAAAAAGGTATCTCCTTTTTACAAATTACAACTCAGTTTCGACGATTTAATGATTTATACAATGAAGTGGGCTTCTCTCCTATGCACCAAAATCAGTCACCAGTGCAGAAGATTTCTTACTCGAAGGTTTGCCACAATTTCAATTGGGCGTCCTCCACAATGATGTCCACAATTTCAATTGGGCGTCCTCCACGATGATGTCCACATTTGGAGCTTCATCCTTTAAAATTATGGCATTCCTCCACGATGATGACATGGTCAAACATAATTGGATGCTAGAAAAGCTTGAACCAATGACATGCTGTCACTTGTATTTCTGGTGCTTTTCTGCCTATTTTTCTTCCCGCATATAATTACTTTTTTTAGGTAGGTAAGTTGGGAGAAATACTCTCGCTTCTCTCCAGTATCCGAGAACTTTCTATTATATTAAACATTTTAGAGATGCATACTACTTCTACAACTCCTCACCCAAACCTATTTATTTAAGATGTTCAATGAAGCTCCGAAATCACAATCCCATTCCAAATACTAACATTTCACACGGACCATAGACCTAAATAAAGATTTACATTTCCTTGTAATCAATCAGTCTACTCCATCTCCATCTACAACAACATAAGGCTCATGTTCCAAACCTGTTTTCAATCGTTTTCCCAGACAAGACCAAGTACCTTAGTTGCGCCAGCTATTCTGCTTCTTCGACTCGAATGATGCACCGTCGTTGAGCATGTCTTGGGCATCCGTCTCCATTCCAAGTTTAGAAAGGGCAAGTGCCTGCATGTAGAAGGCTGTAGGCCACTCGGGCAAGCATACTTGAGCTTGCATAGCATCTCTCAGCGCGAGCTCGGGTTGGCCTATCATCAAATACGAGAGGGCTCGCCGCACGAATACAGTCCCAGAAGGAACAGACATCAGGGAAACAAGCTGCAATGAGGGTAGTCATCATAAAACACATTCACATTTGTTGGTTTTAGCAAAAATATGTCAGGTTCGAAAAGAAAGCTAGTGAGTGCCACATTGTATCTGCCATACCTTGGAATAGTAGTCAATTGCGCTCTTGAAATCTTTGTCTCTGAATGCAATGTCTCCGAATTTCTTCGTATTTAGCATGTCTTGAACTTGCTGTGTCCATTCTTGGAATGAAAGCTTATAAGATAACAGCACAATTAGTCAGTTCCCGGATACACGATGGTTCTTGATTCTCACTGTCCCAAATCTTACCCAATTCCTAAGATATGGGCATAAATGCTTCATATCTAATATTTAAATCGTTTAGCTTTAGAATTGAATCGTAGGATCCGAATCGTAAATCATAAGATTTTGATAACTATGCTAAAGTAAAGTAAGAAAATCGATTCACCTCATTCTCTGCACCTTCTTCATCTTTATAACCTGTTTTCAGTAATATGTCATGTACTGCAGTAAGATCCATTCTTGCACAAGCTTTTCCGAGAGGAGAAAGCATCGTCGGTAGAATCACAGGGGTCTTTGTTAGGCCCATCAGCGCATGTGAAGAAATCTACAAAAACAACCATACCCATGTAAGTAGAACAAACAACAGCTAAGCTGGTTCTTTGTGGCATAACGATTCCTAAGGGTGTTTTGTGTGAAGCATATGCGAATTCAATAGATTATAAGTTCGAGTATCCGTATAGCATGATTAGAGAGAAAAACAAACAATTAAATGAACTGTAACTCAAGAAACAACCTCCTTTTGCTTTTGAAGGGGGGCTACAGCAGTAAGAAGAAACTTGCCATCTGGCCTATCTCTGGCCTCGTACTGGAGGCACTTTGAGGCAAGTTCAACCAATGCAGTCGCGTCTTCATTCGAGTATTGTCCTTCCAGAGACGAATCCATCAGCAATAGAACATTTTTTCCTCGAATCAAATCCAGAGCCTGGAGTAGTAGAGAAATCAATCTTCAAGAAATCATTTTACAAAAACGAGGCTATATGTTTGGCATCTGGATGATATAAAAATCGTTTCTCGACTTAAATAAGCCATCAGTGAGTCAATCTATAAGGTAACTCCTGCTGAATTGCAATGCCAAACAGTGTAATGGACATTAGCAAATTTTACGAAGATATATTAATATTCAACTATCATGGCATCAGACGTGCAAAAAAAGAAGAGTACTTGTATCCTGAACTTTGACACACTTTCATAAACTCCTTATGTGACAACCATCACAACCACACATTAAAAATGAGTGTGGCTGTGTGTTGGTTATGATGGTTGCCTCATAAGGGGATTTATGAAGTGTGTCGGGTACACGTAGCATTGCTCAAAAAAGAAAGCAATCCATTTGAGTAGAATGATCCAAAACTTAACAAAGAGTACAGGGACCAGTGTATTATACATGACTTGGTGGGATATGCTTTCCGCTTAAAAGGTCCAGAAGAACAGTCCCATAACTGTATATCACACTCTCTGGGATCACCCTGCCTGAGATGTGAAAGGGAATAAAAAAGTGTTATTGTATACAGTAAAGTTTGTAGGATCTTCAAGATTTCTTGTAATATTCTAAGATATCATAATTCATGTGAAGAAATATTGATGGGGAAAAAAAATCTAATAACAATGAAACTCAAAAGGATTCAAGTAAGTAAATGAGTTCAACAAACAAGGAAAATAATGCGCCTAGATTGCTGAAAAAACTGCCGTATTCACCCGAAAACGGCAAGGAAGTATCCACAAGAATATACCTGTCCGCAGGAACTCAGGGGGAGTGTATGCTAAATTAGTGCTATAACTCTTGCCGTCCCTGCTATTTTTCATCAAGCCAAAACTAGATAGCCTAGGGTCACCATCCTGCAATAATGCAGTATGCCATAAATACAAGATAAACAGTTGTCAACACAATAATATCGTGTTCGCAAGCATGATGCAAGTGTAAATTTTAATCAAAATTCTGCATCTTATCAACAAAAGGCAACCAAAAAAGCTCATCTCCACAGTGCAGACTATATAAGCCCCTCCCTAAAAGAACTGTACATTATGATCATATCGTTTCTCGTGCATGGCCGTCTTATGGAGCTACGATGGACATGAATCCATCCCAAAACATGAATAGCATACTTCTTTTTCATTTAAAGAAAATCGACAAGATAATAACGGTGGTAAAATTTTAAAGCCCGGTGCAATCACCTATCATAACATTTGAATACCCCAAACAATCAACTTCAATAAAAATAAGTAAATCTCGTATGCTGGTACCTCATCAAATAGAACTCTGTAAGCATTCAAATCGTGGTAAATTTTCCGGTTTTCAGTATTGCAATGGTCAAGAGCTTGTCCTATGTGATAAGCAACTCTCACCCTCATTTCCCAGGGCAGAGGCTGTTTATCCCCTAGAGCAAAAGGAGAAACGTATGCTTAAGATGAGAGAAAACGAAAAAGCATGAATGATCAAAGATAAAAGAAGATAAAATGCAATGCGCGTCACATTTAAATTCGGATGAGCAACTCAAAAAAATCATATGTTGGATATCATAAGTCTATTGCATCCTTTAGTTAATCCAATTAACAATGCTAGAGAAGGGGAACCACAATCAATCGTATCTTAGATATACTTAAAATGAAAAAGCATGTCATGGCATTCGCGTTCAAATAAGCTCTCTATGTAAAAAAACGTACAGTGAAAGAGGTGCTTTGATAGCGTATCATTAGGCATGTATTCGGCGACAAGTAGGCGTTCATCTCCTTCAGCACAACATCCAATTAAGTTCACCAATCTCTTATGCCTAACCTTCCCAACTCCAGCAGCTTCCACCTGAAAAATAGGTTCCATAAACAAAATTTCCATGGCAAGAAGAATACAAAAAAATACAAATTGATTTTGGGACAGAAAAGACTTACAACGAACTGCTGAGGGTCCGGCCATGACTGTTTTGAGAAGCGTTTGATGGCAACAAGCCTGTTATTTCTAAGCTTACCTCTGTAGACTACATTGGGAGCTTTTTCCCCACTCTCGGATACTATAAGTTCACTGCTAAAACCATTGGTGGCAGCACGAAGTTCTGAAAGTCCAAACTCCGTAAATGCAGGCACTTGATCTCGATCCACTTGGTCCCCATTGGCTGCATCGGCATTCAAGAAGCATTGGAGAAAGAAAAATAAAACGACAGTAGTGTTTGTAGGTTAAGAAAGACAAATTCGTAACAAGAATCATCTTTTTTGGTAAACTGAAAGATCAAATATAATCATCATAGCAAGATTCAATTCGACAGCATTCCTCAAATTGACACTGTTTGTAGGCTTGAAGTGTTGCCCGCCACAACATTACATACATCAAAGGACCACGTATTATCATTAAGTGACACATCATATGCCGTCCTGAGTAAAAAGGAAAAAAACATTGCATCGGAATACATATACAAGGTAGCACCAGTTTCATAAACAAAGAATATGAAGAAAGGTGATCCCAGTTACAGGAAAGAGGTAAAGGTTTCAATCATAAGTCTCAGTTCATATTGAATTCAAAATCCAAAGACACAAGTAAAAAATACCCCATTCAACATAATAAACCTCAGCAGGGGGTACTAGAAAAAAATATATAATTCCAATAAGGGCGGCATCTATGCGACAAATAACAGAACCCGCTGACATAAAGCTAAAATAGGCAATTGGATTAAGAAGTTGAACTGCAACTGTATTAAACACATGAATGCAGAGTGAAGTTGATAGTGTTCTTCGATTCATGGGGTGTTCTTTGATTGAGTAGAAAGGCAAAAAAAAAAAATTCGAGTACAAAGGCAGAATGATCAGTATGATAAAGCAATGATTTCAGCTACCTAAAATCACTTTACAGACTGCATTAATGGGTAAGGTTGCATTACTATCAAGACGAAACATGTACTAAGAATAGCTGTTCAGATATAGAGGACCAAAATTTTGCAACTGACTACAATTTTATCAGTCTGGGGACCAGGAATTTCAACTTCGTGATGGAGCTGCTTCACAACTATGGAAATTAACCTCCATACTCGTATGCAATGTGCAATCTAACTAAAAAAAATCCTAGGCAAAATTAACTCTCTTGAAGATCAGACTCCCTACTACAACTGGTAACGAATTTTTGGTAATCTCGTGGTATAATAAAAAGTGTTACTAGAGCAAAAATCTCAAAAACGATAGGAATAAACGCAGAGCAACAGCAAACACGCCATCAATCAACCAGCAAGTACACCAAAAAAGGCAGGCTAGACGCCAACAAAACGAAAATTGAATAATAGCATACACTGATTCTCCATTGTAGACATCGACGGATACGCTGACACGCTCGGAGCCAGTTCGCAATTTGGTGATTGATGCCTTCTTGTGAGCTACCATAAATGGGCCGTCGGAGATGGCGATGGCCGATGCGGCCATCAGCATAGCTCCTCCAATAACGTAGATGGCTAACCCATATTCCAATTCACCATTGCCTAAGACAAACGTTGTGTCTTCCAAGCCGGCGAAGCCGAAGAAATAAATAAGTTGATGAAATTAGGGTTGGTCCACTGTAATTTTATGTGATGATAATGGCCATATACAGAGAAGGTATATGATACTATAGGTTATTTGGGAATATTTAGAAATCAAGATGGTTCCATTATGATGGTGAGGGCTATACAAGATTTGTATGAGGGTGCGAAAACTAGTTTGTGGATCCCAGTGGGAGAAACCAAGTATTTTTCGGTAGATATAGGGTTGCATCAAGGGTCAGCACTAAGTCCGTTCCTTTTCGCGATAATTA